>JAODAL010005449.1:0-143500 GCA_025379985.1 Phyllomedusa bahiana | reverse complement strand
TAGACTTTTCAAAAATCCCCTATTACACATCCCTTTAAAAGGTATTTTCACATGGCATATTTGTGGGGCATAAGTCGGTGTATAATTGTGCTGCAATACTCCTGAATTACGCCCCGCAAATACGGTAATTCATAGCTCTTATTGAGAGCTATGAATACCTGCCATTTTCCCTGGCGTACAATACATGCCCGGAGAGAGAAGTGACATGTCACTTCTTCCCGTCGTTTAAGGGGAAAGTGAATGTTAGTGGGAGCACTTCATAAGTACATGCTGGCCAGCACGTTCTTCTGAACACAACAGGTGTATTCTAGGCGTATAACGGTGCACACAATAGGTGCCACAATACGCCGTGTGAACAAACCGTAATAAGCCTTCAGTTGCCGGCCTGCTCTGTATCTAATAGACAGCACCTGCCGTAAATGGAGTGGGCAAGTGAGCCCACTCTATACCCTTTCAGCACAGTTTGCACAAACAGATACCTCCATTTGCGATAAAGGGTTAAGGCCTAGCTAGGCTTGTTCATTACTTCTGTTAAAATATTTGACATTTTGCTAAAACCTTTATTTTTAAGTTTTCATACGTGTGCTCTGAGTTTTTTGAAATTTAATCTTTTATGTGTGCAGCCTTTAATTTTGAAAGGACATCATGAACCAATCACTGCTGTTGTGCTGAAGAATGATGGGACCGATTCTGTTGCCTGCTCTGCATCTCAAGACTATGTCATCATTTGGAATATACATAAATGCACCCAAGCTGCACATCAAGGTAAATAAAGTGTTTGGGTTTTTTTTGTTATATTTTAGTTTTAAAAAGAAAAATCCAAGAATAATGTCAGACATCTGCCAGGAGATCAGAGCGTGCACAAACCACCTTGAACTTTGGCTGTGGTTTTCTGTGCAGCACATAAAGCCATTTTCTTACTATTATGGGATCTTAGAATGATTTCAATAGTGCTGTTTTAAGGTATGTTCACACGGCTTAAGCCGGGTCTTTGGGAGTCGCGCTGATCGGCATGTACTCCCGCGGTCCCGCCGGCCCCATAGATTGTCATTACTCGCGGCGCGTAAGCTGAGCTCCCCTTTCATTTATTCAGAGAACTATATGAAATGAAAGGGGTGCTCTGGTCGCTATGGGCAACAAAGAAAGGCTTAGACCTAGACAGTTTTCACATATGTCTCGCTTAGAGTGCTTTCACGCGGAGCATTTTTTTGGTGTGTTTTTGGATGCGTTTTTTGGATGCGTTTCTTGTGCAGAAATATACAGTATTAATTGCTGTGCCTTTCTGCACAAAAAATGCATCCAAAAATGCACTTGCATTTTTGATGCGTTTTTGGAGGCATTGTTTGTGCAGAAAGGCACAGCAATTAATGCTGTACATTCCTGCACAAGAAAAGGGAATGTTCATATGGCATTTTTGGGTACATTTTCGATCTAAAAAAATGCATTCAAAAGCGCTATATAAAACGCATCCAAAACACATTAAACATGCAGGTGCATGTTTGGATGTATTTTTGCTGCAGCAGAAACACACCCTATAGTTTTAAATAGGGCTCCTGCGTCAAATGGATCAAGAATGGACATTTCAGTTCTTTGAACGGATCCGAAAGAAGCATCAGAAAGACGCTGTAAAACACGCATCATCTAAACGCTCATTGTTAGCTATGTGTTTGGATGTGTTTGGATCAGTTTAGCGTTGGAAACACAGATCCAAACATGTATCTAAAAACATATCCAAAAATGCAGTGTGAACATCCAAAAACGCATAAAACAATGCACCAAAAATGCTCCATGTGAAGCACCCTTAGATTAGACAGTCTAAAAATGTGCCAGATTTATCACAGTTAATCATGCTGTATGATAAATCTGGTTACTCCTAAGTCATGTTAACTGTAAGTGACCTTTAACCATAAGCGCCAACAGAGTGGGATCGCCATTAAACAGTTAAAAAAACACGTAAAAATACGAACTTTAAGCCCAATTTAGGGTTCAGATAGTTTTTTATAGCAATTTTCAACAATTTTATAGCAATTGATTCAGGCCAACCCAAATTATTATTGGGAATGTGTCAGCAGAAAATGACCTATTGTTTAACTTATGTTTTTATGTTAAATACATTTTTTAAGATTTTTTTTTTCATTTCCCATATCACTATAAATATTTTAACCTCTTAAGGACCCAGCAAATTTTGATCTCCCAAAGGCCCCATTATTGAAATCTGACATGTCATTGTATGTGAGAATAACTTTTTGATACTCTTATCTATCTATGTGATTCAGAGACTGTTTTCTCATGACACATTGTGCTTTAAATAAGTAAGAAATTTTGGTCCATACAACCCATGTTTATTTGTAAAAACAAAAAACCTAAATATTGTGAAAATTTTGAAAAATTTGCCATTTTCAAAGTCCAAAAATTTCTGCATGCAAGACAGATAGTTATTTCACTTAAAATAGTTATAACAAGCATTTACCATGTATCTACTGTAGGTTGGCATAATTGTTTAAATGTCTTTTTATTTTTCTACAACATTAGGGGGCTTAGAAATGTATTAGTATTTTTTCACTTTTTCAAGAAAATATACAACATTCATATTTTTAAAGACCTGTCCAGTTGTGATGTGGTTTTGAGGGGCCTGTATGTTAGATAACCCCAGAGGCGTAACTTTGGTTCAAATAGTGGGGGGGACCAATTTTCCCTCTCATCCTATCTTCCTATCCCTCCCTCCCTCCTTCACTCGACTTCCCTTTCACTTTCCCTCCCTTCCCTTCGCCCCCCTCCTCTCCCTGCAGTGAAGCGACCCCCTCTCACCCAGGTAGGAGGTCTGAGGGAGTGCTGTGAGCTACCCCAACAGGCCAGGGCGGAGTCCTTATGGCAAACACTTTTGGTGCAATCCGTAAGGTTATGAGTGGCTCTCTAATTACTGAAGTTTAGAGCCAGACTGGGACTAAGAAGCAGCCCTGGCAATGAAACCGAACCAGCCCTCCTATAATATTTCCCCCTCTAGATGGAAATAAAAAATGTTGTGCAATTCAGCAAATTTTGCTTAACCCTCTCACCACATCCCTGTCCATCTCCATTAAATTTATTATACACACAACAGAGTGAGGAAAATAAAGGAACCCAATCTTTCTGTATCCCTAGGAATCACTTATGTCACATACTGTACCCCAAAATTTATTTTATTGCATATCATACACCAGAAATAATATCACTCACTACACCCCAGAAATGAATTATATTACACATGGGAGCCACAAAAATTACATTACTAACTGCACCTTAGAAATTAATTGCACACTGTACTCAAGAAATAATATAATTAATTGTACCCTAAAATATATTATACACTGAACCCTAGAAATTAATTACATTACTCACAGTACTCCAGAGATTACATGACACATTGTACCCCAGAGATTACATTACACACCATACACGAGAGATTACATTACTCACCATACCCCAGAGATTACTGCATTATTCACTGTACCCCAGATTACATTACTCACTGTACCCCAGAGATTACATTACACACTGTACAACAGAGATTATATTACACCATACCCCACAGATTACATTACACATTGCACCAACAAACGCTCCATGTGAAAGCACCCTTAGATTAGACAGTCGAAAAATGTGCCAGATTTATCACAGTTAATCATGCTGTATGATAAATCTGGTTACTCCTAAATCATGTTAACTGTAAATGACATTTGACCATAAGCTCCAACAGAGTGGGATCGCCATTAAACAGTAAGTTAAAAAAACACGTAAAAATACGAACTTTAAGCCCAATTTAGGGTTCAGATAGTTTTTTATGGCAATTTTCAACAAGATTTGATTCAGGCCAACCCAAATTATTATTGGGAATGTGTCAAAAGAAAATGACCTGTTGTTTAACTTATGTTTTTATGTTAAATGCATTTTTTAAGATTTTTTTTTTAATTTCCTATATCACTATAAATATTTTTAACCTCTTAAGGACCCAGCAAATTTTGACCTCCCAAAGGCCCCATTATTGAAATTTGACATGTCATTGTATGTGAGAATAACTTTTTGATACTCTTATCTATCTATGTGATTCAGAGACTGTTTTCTCATGACATATTGTGCTTTAAATAAGTAAGAAATTTTGGTCCATACAACCCGTGTTTATTTGTAAAAAAAAAAAAAAAATGTAAATATTGTGAACATTTTGAAAAATTTTCCATTTTCAAAGTCCAAAAATTTCTGCATGCAAGACAGATAGTTATTTCACTTAAAATAGTTTAAAACAGCATTTACCATGTATCTACTGTGGGTTGGGGCAAAATTTTTTAAAAAAGTCTTTTTTTTTTCTAGAACTTAGGGGGCTTAAAAATTTTGTTTTAGTATTTTTTACTTTTTCAAAAAAAATATACAACATTCATTTTTTTAAAGCCCGTCCCAGTTGTGATGTGGTTTTGAGGGGCCTGTATGAAAGAAAACCCCAAGGCAAAATTTTGGGTTAAATGTGGGGGGGCCCAATTTTTCCCTCTCCCCTTTTTTCCCCTTCCCCCCCCCTCCCTCCTTCCCGCCCCTTTCATTTCCCCCCCCTTCCCTTCTCCCCCCTCCTCTCCCTGCAGTAAAACGACCCCCTCAAACCCAGGTAGGGGTCTGAGGGAGTGCTGTGAGCTACCCCAAAGGTCGGGGGCGGGCCCTTATGGCAAACATTTTTGGGTAAAATCCGAAGGGGTTATGAGTGGCTCCTCTAATACTGAAGTTTTAGAGCCAGGACGGGACTAAAAAGAGCCCTGGCAATGAAACTAAAAACACCCCTCCTATAATTTTTTCCCCCCCTCTAGATGGAAATAAAAAATTTGTGCAATTAAAAAATTTTGCTTAACCTTCCCCACATCCCTGTCCATCTCCATTACATTTATTATACCAAACAGAATGGGGAAAATAAAAAAAACCCCCAATCTTTCTGTTAGGGGGAATCCTTATTCAATACCTTCCCCCAAAATGTATTTTTTTGCATACCCTACCCGAAAAAGACATCACTCATGCCCCCAGAAAATGAATTTAATTTCACATGGAGCCCCAGAAATTACATTACTAAGCACCTTTAAAAAAAGAATTTTCACATGTACTCAAAAAATAATATAATTAAAATTGTACCCCAAAATATATTATACCACTGAACCCTAGAATTAATTACATTAATCACGGTACTCCAGAGATTACATGACACATTGTACCCCAGAGATTACATTACACACCATACACGAGAGATTACATTACCCACCATTCCCCAGAGATTACTGCATTATTCACTGTACCCCAGAGATTACTCACTGTACCCCAGAGATTACATTACTCACTGAACCACAGAGATTACATTACACACTGTACAACAGAGAATATAATACACCATACCCCACAGATTACATTACACTATATCCTAGAGATTACTACGTTACCCACTGTACCCCATAGATTATTACATTACACACTGTACCCCAGAGACTACATTAGACAAGGTACCCCAGAAATTGTGTGTGTATATATACATATATTAAACACAGACACACTACACACTCAGGGTGGGTTCACATGACGGTTTTTCGGCACTGACAGTGTAGATTGCTTGTTGGAAATTCGGCGCTTGCAAACACAGAATTCCGATGAGCATATGATCCAGACTGCCCAAGGCAGATTCCTGTCTCCTATCCATTAATGCTGTTAGTGCATAAAACACCTAGAAGAATTCTGTGTAGGCGCTGACCATATGTGCCGAAAATTCTGGAGTAAAATCAGTGTCATCTAAATTACGACACTGATTTTACATACGGTATAATGTAAATCAGTTTCCTGCCAGTTTGGACACCAGTTCTGAGGCAGATCCAGCACTGAATCCGCCCCAAAACAGTATTCATATCTTCTGCATGAATGTACCCTTAAGGTATGTTCACAAGGCATATAGCGATACTGTGCTCTCTGCTATATGCCAGGGGTTTTAGAAGTATACACTGGCCAGTCCACACTAAATGCTGCTGGCGCGTAAGTGCAGGGATGACGTGACATGGCTAGACACATGGCTGTACATACCGTATATATACATCTCACATATACAATACATACCCTACTCACGTGCACACACAACGCCTGGACACCCTTGTCCCCTTTTTACCTTTCCTGTAGTCTGATGCAGTGGCATCCCGGGGAGAGCTTCTCTTCTCTCTGATGGGGGACTGAGCATAAGGAAAGTTGTATACGGGGGGAGGGAAAGATACAGCCCAATAACAGGGTGTGCTGGACTGTTAGCAGTGTTCTGATTGGTGTAGCAGCCCCTGCTTACTCCTGCTCTACCAATCAGCTGCTTTCACTCTGCACTGACACTTGAGGCTGCCACCTACTCTGTCCCCCCAAGATGCACAGAAATACAGTAGGCAAAGGGTTAACTTCTTCCTCCTCTGTGCTCTGCTCTCCCCACTTACTGTATTCTCATGCTTTCATATGGATTATTTTTTTATTGAAGCGGCTAAAAAGTGGGGGGGACCATCCTCCACCCAGAAAAAAGTGGGGGGGACCAGTCCCCTCCGTACCCCTCTAAAGTTACACCTATGGATAACCCCATAAATGACTCCATATAAGAAACTACACCCCTTAAAGTATTAAAAATAGCATTTAGGACGTTTGTTAACCCATTAGGTGTTTCACAAAAATTAAAACAAAATGGAGATGAAATTTACAAATTTCACTTTTTTTCAGATTTTCAATTTTTATCCGTTATTCAGTGGAACACAGTAGATGTGACCAGGGAAATTCAACTTAAAATCGATTTCCCAGAATTCTACCATTTTTAGAGATATCCCATCTGTGGCCCTCGTGCACTATTTGACTCAACCACAAGCTTCAGAAGAAGATGAGCACCTACTGGACTATTGAGTCTTATTTTCATTATACTTTTCTTTAGGATTACGATTACAGGTTTTCGGGCAACCTAAGGTGCTAAAACTAGATAAACACCCCTTAGGAATATATCCAGGGGTGTAGTGAGTATATCGACCACACAGGTATTTCACTAAAATTTTTAGCATTAGGCTGTGAAACTGAAATATTTTTTTTCCAATTATCTGCAATTTTAGCTAAATTTTTTTTATTTTTAGGCTATGTTCACACGGGTTAACTGCGGGGCGTAATTACGCCGTGTGGCTGGGGGCGGGGCGGGAGTGGGGGAGGGAGCGGGGGGCCGGCACCTCGCCGGCCCATAGACAAACATTGCTAGCGGCGTGTATATGGCGCTAGAAAATGACATGTCAATTATCTCCCCCCTCGGCGTATTCGCCGAGCAGAGAGAGGTGACATAATCCATAGTTCTCTATGAGAACTGTGGATTACCGTAATGAATGGGCCGTTTACAGCCCGTAATTTGCGCACTTCGGCATGTAATTACGGACCGAAATACGGCCCATTTTAAGCCGTGTGAACATGGCATTACAAGAAATCCTGGAAAAAAAGCACCCCAAAATTTTGTGATACAATTTCTTCTAAGTTCGGCAATACCCTGTATGTGAGTGTAAACTGCTGTTTGGGCACATGGCAGGGCATACAATAGAGGGAACGCTATTTGGCTTTTGGAACACAGATTTTGGTGGGGCCATGTCACATTTGCAAAGCCCCTAAAGTACCAGAACAGGTGAAACCTTCCAGAAGTCACCCAATTGTGGATTGAACACCCCTCATGGAACTCATCTAGCGGTGTATTGTGCATTTTAGGCGCACTGGTGTTCCAGAGTTTCTTTTTAGCATTGGTCCACAAAAAGAAAACAAAAAAAAAAACATCTGCAGTTCCGCCATTGTTTTTTTGGGTTTCATTTTTTTAGCGTTCGCCATGTGGCATAAGTGACAGAATGACTTTACTATGCGGGTCGGTACAATTACAAAGATACAAATTTTGTTTCGTTTTTTTTATGATTTATTCCTTTTACAATAGAAATACGTTTATAAAAATTGGGTTTTTATGTCTTCATAGTCTGATAACTATAACTTTTTTATTTTTCTGTATATGGAGCTGGTTATAGGCTTATATTTTGCATGATGAGTTGACGTTTTTATTAGCACCATTATGGGGTTCATACGACAATTTAATCACTTTTTATTAAGGTTTTTGTGAGGCGTTTTGAACAAAATACAGCATTTCTGGTAGTGTTTTTTATTTTTTTATAGCAGTCACCGGGCAGCATAAAATAAATGCAAGCCTTACTCAGCAGGTCAATATGATTACAGCAATACCCAATTTGTATATATTTTTATGTTTTACTGCTTTTACACAACAAAAAAATATTTTTATGAAAAAAAAAAGGTTTTGTATCACCATTGGCCATAATTTTTTTTTTTTCTGTTTACAGAGCTGTGTATAGACTTTTTTTTATGCCAGATGAGTTGACGTTTTTATTGGTTTCATTTTTGGTGGGACAAGGCTTTTTGATCGCTTTTAAATCAGTTTTTTGGAATTCAGAGTGAAGAAAGCACTGCAATGCTCTACATGACATTGGTTTTACTCTGTGGCTCGATACTATTATGGCGATACCCAATTTATAGAGTTTTATTCATGCGGAAGTGCTTAAAAGTGGTTTTATTATGTAAAGCAATATTTATGCATCTCTATCTTCTGATAGCCATAACTTTTTATTTGTGAAAGGGATTTTTTTTTGCGAGATGAACTAACGTTATCATTGGTACCACTTTGGCACTTATATGACTTTTTGATCACTTTTTATTCCATTTTATGTGCTGCAGGATAAACGAAAATAGCAATTCTGTAACAGTTTTTTTTTTTTTTACGACGTTCATCGTACGGGTTAAATAATGTGACAGATTGATAGGGTTTGTCGTTATGCATGCAACGATATGAAATATTATTACTATTTTTTGCTTTCATTTTGTACATGTTTTTATTTTATTGCTTATGTTTTACTTTTTTTCATTTTTTTTGTACTTTTTCTCTTTTTTCCCCACTTTCCCCCATAGGGGACTTGTATCAGTGATCTTCTGATCACTGATACAATAAAGATAAGTACATGGCAGGACAGCTATTTACTGGTCTTCATGACGACTGCCAATCACAAAACCACAGGGAACAGCTGGTCATCGTGTCGTCACAAATAGCCTGGAAGTCTTTCTCAGGCGCCTGGTCTGTCGGCTAAGACCGTAGCAGCTGTGATTATATTGCAGCTGCTGTGATAGAGACAGAAGGAGCCGCCTCCCTGTATCTGTCTCTTAGCTGCTGCGATCTTGATTGATCGAGGCAGCTAAGGGGTTTTTCGGACCCCCCCCCAGAGTAATCTCCAGTTGGGGCCTATTCTCCGGGATGTCAGCTGTATTGTATAGCTGAATTCCCGCAAGTGATCGTGCAAACTGTTTTAGAGTTTGCACAATCCCCAGGACATAAGTTTACATCCATTTGTGTTAATCCCTACACGACTTGTACGTAAGCTTACGTCCAATGTCGTGAAGGGGTTAAAAATCATGAAAACCGTCTTCTCTTTGACCACCAGGCCTAATAATAGTCTGACACTTCCTGTTCTGTAGAGAAAGCTTTTCTGCAGTTTGCTTATCAGCACAAGCAGGGTTACACTGAAAGGTGACAAGAATGTGTATAGATAACACAGGATCCAGCATTCACAATAGGAGAGAGTTACAACTCACTCTCTCCCCTTCCTGCACACTGACTTCTTCCCAGGTCACAGAGCATACCTAGAAAACGGTCCTGTAAAAGTCAATGGGTCTGCTCCTCTTCACAGTCTCTTATGTCCATGTTGCTGCAGTAAAGCATGTCTCTAAATGCTGTTAAAAGCAGCTCAGGCAAGATGTCTGCTCCCATAATCATATACTGAAAACAAGTTACAAAATCTACAGTCAGAAAATAAAAACGGCTAAGTAGAAAAAGAATATATATTAGTATATTGTTTCAAGTAGCAAAAAAATTTTTGAAATGAATTTCTGTTAAGTTCAGCTAGATGGCGAGCTTACACTTCTTTTCAGAAAACCCATGGTAGTTTCAATGTTTTACATGGAAACTTTTCTATCAACGTTAATTGGGGCATAACAAAAGAACATAGAAAATGCTTTTTATTCTATATCAAAAATCTTCCTTTCAGTAGTGAGATGCAATCTCTTGACTTTACTGGGTTAAAGTCAGTCTCAGTACCTGGCTTATTCTTATTTCTGTTACATCTGTTGAATGTAGAGACTTTATATAACTAAAGTAACAAAATGCATTGATTTCCCCACATACACATTCATTACTGCTGCTACTCAGCCCAGGTAACAAGTAGATTTTTTTTTTATTTGGTGATTTTTATCTTCATGGCAACATCAAGGGCTTGTTCACACGGAGTTTTCACTCTGTTTTACAAGCGCTTTGTAGATCCGTCTTGGGGACCGACAGAGCGGACCCCAAGATGGATCTAACAATTAGCAGTGACTTTATCACTGCTTGCTATGACGAAAACGCAGCGGCGTTCACATGAGAGATCGCTGCTGCGTGTTTCAAAAGCGCCGCTAGTTTGTCATCTTTGTACTTGTTTGACCTATTATGTATGCAACCTGAATGTACAGTGCCCTAGAACCAAGGGCGCTCTAAAATAAATAATAATAATAATAACATTGCACCTAACAGAAGTGATCAGTAAGTCTTACATTTAGGGTATGTTCACATGGCGTATTGGGACGTGTACTATACGCTTCCCAATACGCCGTGTGTTTTAGAAATACACGCTGTCCAGCGCGTACTTCTAAAGCACGGGGAGGGGCGGCCATTCAAACCCACTATCAGTAGCGCGTAAGCGCCGCAAAGAAGTGACATGTCACTTCTCTCCCCCGGCGTACAATACGACATTATGCCGGGGGAGACGAGACATAATTCATAGTTCTCTAGGAGAGCTATGAATTACCGTAATTGCGGCGTGCATTTCGGCCGTTTTAAACTGCAAGTACGCGGCGAAATGCGCGCCGCAATTAGGCCGTGTGAACATTCCCTTAGATACAAAAAAAAAGAAAAAAAAATCCAATCTATTTTAAAGCTCTGTTTTTTTTTCTTCTGCTAAGTCTTAAAGGGGTTTTACCATGAGGTAGAAACCCCTGCACTGGCCTCCTCATTCACTTCTATGGGAGCTTCTGAACATAGCCAAGGGGACACGCTTGCCTGTCTTAGGAAGCTCTCGTAGAAGTAAATGAGCAGGACGGCTGCAAGCACCGCCATCCTTATTGACATGTATGGTTTAATATATTTCATTTTTTTGTCTCAAAGAATGCTTTCGTATCTATTCATTTAAATGTAGAGGTGTTGTTTCTGTCCAATGCAGAACACAAAGTTTCTTGCTACCTCCCTGACATTTAATATATATATATATATATTTTTTTTAAGGACTGCTTCCTCATGGCAATGTCATAGGGACGCTCTTAGGTTCTGTTCAACATTTGGGAGTTCATCCTAACAAGCAACTAGTGGCAGCATGTGCAAGTGACAAAGTATTTATTCTTAATGCTGAGGTGAGTGACATTAAGATGAAGTTGCAAAGTGTATGTTATTTTAAAACACATTTTACATATAAAGGTAATCTCCATAAATAGCTAAGTTACTTTCTAAATACATTTACATAGGTCTCTGGCCACGATTTACTATATATTCAGCATTCTGTGGTGTATCCTTTGCCATTGTATCTTGAAACCATACTAAACAAACAATGCCTTAGAAACAGTTCATCTATGACGTGTAATTTGTAGGTTGTCCTAGCACATCGGCAAGGGTGTTTTACGTGTTAAACATCTAACTTAGTGAAGTGCATGCATGCGACTATCTACAGTACAGTGCAGTACTACAAGACCTGCACTGCTCTTGACCAATGCCAGGATGAACTACTCCTTTAAACACTAGGTGAAGGAGGCTCTATGTTACATTCCAATTTTCAGGGTTTCAGAACCAGGTAGTATTTTTCAACTTACTGTGGTTGCCCTGGAACAAATAAATATTGAAACTGTAGGAACTAACCTCTCTTGTTATGGTTTTAAGTTACAACCTGCTTTTATGTGTATCATTATCATATGCAATCACTTTCTTCTTTTACTTATTAACAGCGAGAAGAAATACTTACAGAATTGGCAGTGCACTTGGGTCCTGTGACTGCTGCTGAATTTTGGGGTGATAACCTCATATGTGTATCTGAAGATAGAACATTTTCGGTAATATACACTGAACATTGAGAAAAGAAATTTGTACAAAGTAGATGTGTGATGTGAAAACGGAAGGGTCATTGTTTTATGATGGAATAAGTTCTGATTATGTGTTCGTTAAAATCAGTTGAATTCTTTAAAGGCAACCTTTCAGGTGGTTTATGCTACATTGTCTGAGAGCAGGATATGATAGAAGAAGAGAAACTAATCGCTTTGATATTTGAGTTTATGTGATTTGGAGCAGGATTTCTGAGTAAAAAGCAGAGTAAATTCTGATCAGACTCCTTAAAGGGCTTTTGCCGAGACGAAAGATTCTTACCTCTGTCCTTAGCACAGGCAGAATGTCAACAAATTATGCTGAGTCATGAAGCTGCAGGGGAGAGAGGGTGGGGGCCAGTGAGGAGTGAGGAATCCAAGGGAGCGTCTCAAAACTTAAGTGAAATAATAAACAGTACAAGAGTGGATTGTCAATACAGCAAGACACAGCCTCAGACTGCACTGTCAGGAGGAGCCTTATCTGCTAAGAAGCTAATGTAAACAAGCCACTGAGCTGAAAGAGAGAGAGACGCACACAGCCAGAGCACAAAGCTGCATAAGGGATCCTGTGACATGTTCACTCAAATAATCAAACTGCAACTTGTGGCTTTTGTGTACAAAAGACAACAGCTTTTCCACACAGCAGCTTGAAAGCTTCTTCATGTTCTCTGTCATCAGATAAAGCAGGGATCTAATCACTCTACAACTTGTTTATTCTGTATACAAAAGAAAACATATTGCTACCCGGTGCCTTAAAAACTTCTGCAGCTCAGTCTCATCAGATAAGAAGTGTGATCTGCGCAAGCCCGGCCAGCAGAAAGCAGCTCTTGTCAGGTCGTATCTAATAGAAGCTTTGAAGTAACCAAGGGCATGTAAGGAAGGCTGTAGCTCTCTCAGACTGCAATTTTTGTAATCACATATATTTAGAAAAGTGATTAAAAACCCATTTTGGAGGATTCCACGTCAACATTACATCGTGGCAAAACCCTTTTAAGTGACAGTAGGAATCCTGCTTACCCTGCCCACGTACAGTGATAGCTTTCTCTGCATCAGTGTGTGTACAGAGCAAACTGTCAATCACTACGTTGCTGGGGTCAGTAGTACTTTGAGTTTCACACAGATTTTATCTGCTTTTTAGTCAGAAATTCTGTATAAAATAAACCTATATATCCCAGTTCTCATCTTCTCTCCCTCTGTCATAACCTCCTATCAGATACGGCAGCATAAACCACCTGACAGGTTCCCTTTAAGCATTATTTGAAATGCTAAGATGCTTACTATTTCATTGTAAAAGTAATTTCACTGAAATGTTATTACATTTTTGCAGATTTGGAATTATCACTCACAACACCTTATTTACCAGTCTGGAATAATATCAGGTATTTTGAAATGACTTCTAATACTTATTTTATGCTATGAATACTTATTTATTTGTTCTTGCTTAATTACATTGCTGTATTGGCCTTAACTGCTACCTAAAAGGTTTATCAATTTAATATAATTTTATAATAATAATTGAATAATAATAATAATATGTAATGGGCATGTACAGTTGCAATGAGAATTATTTATTTCCCATTTCAATATAGGTTATTTGCAAAATGTCTACCTTTCAACAAGAGCATCTTACTCCCACAAAGGGGTTGTACAGTGGAAGAAATTTTATTTAAATTTGGGCCATGATGGAAAGAAAATTAGTTTTTAAACAACATATTTTTAAAAACCTAAACAAAAAAAATTAACAAATAAGCATAAGTGGTATTGTTGTGTCTATATAAGTCTGAACTTTTTCCTCCTTGGTGAATACTGTAAAAAAAATCCCAATTGCATTCTTAGGTCTTTCTGCCCCTTAGAAAAATGTGATAAAAAAAGAAATGAAAAGATGCACGTACCCCAAATTTGTACAGATAAAACTACACTTTACACCTGAAACAATGTATCACAAATCCATCACACAGCTCCAACAGAGGAAAAAAAAAATGTTGGGGGATTATCCAATAAAATATAAGGTGGTGTAAATGTTACTACTAAAAAATGTGTCTTAAAAAAACAAGTCTTCATACATCTATGTTGACTGAAAAATAAAAGTGCTATGGCTTTTAGAAGGCAAAGATGAAGAAAACAAAAATCCAAGAATAGCTGCATTAAGAGGTTAAGTAGCTCAATACAGCTGAAATACCATGTGGTTTCTTCGAATTCAACAGAAAATGCCACTTTAAACCCAGCTGTTTTTAGTTTTTGTTTTTTCCTTCCCTCCTTCTAAGTGGCATTTTTAATTTTTCCATCTTCATGGCCGTATGAGGGATTGTTTTTTTGCGGGACAAGGTGTTCTTTTTGCCATTGACCATAACAAATAACCGTACCGGAACCACCCTCCTCCCCTCTCCCCGCCCCCCACTCCACTCTCCCCCCCAAAAAAAATTGTTGTGCCATCTTTGCAGGGATTTCATGGAGCCCTTTCTTCGGTATTATCTGTAGGTTGATATGATTCCAGTGATAAATTTGTATAGGTTTCCTTATGTTTTAGTACTTTAAAAAAAAAAAAAAAGTTAATTAAGTTTAAATTTTCACTGAAATGCCATTTTCTGAAACCAATAACTTTTTTGTTTTTCAGTCTATAGACCTGGGCATTGGTTTATTTTTTTGGCAGGCTTAAATGGGATACATGCAATACATGCGACATGGATACATTTTGGGATACATGTGACTGTTTGATGGTTTTCTGGGCATGTGAAATTGCTAAAATGCCACAATTTTTGAATTCAGAATTTTTTTTCTTCTGTGGTATTCACCATGCAGGATAAATTATGTTATGTTTTAATAGTTCTGATTTTTACAAACGCAGCAATCAAATTTACGTTTAAATATTTTTGGGGTTTTTTTTAAAATTGCAAAACTGGGGTGATTTTAACATTTTTTTTTTTTTTTTTTAAACGTTTTTCTTACTTTAACAATTAGTTCCCTAAGGGGCATGATGACTTCTTCTTTATGACATAGGTAAAAAGTATTAGAAAGCAATCCTGTCATTTAGTGAAAAACTGATGGCCTATAAAAAGGTATCTCGTTACCAAGGTGCCACACAAGGAACATTTCATGAAGGCTCGCTTCTTGTGTCCGCTCCCCCCATCCCGGCCGGCACTCGCCTCTCCCGGCTCCGCTACGTCCCCTCTTTCTTGGCCGACGCACACATACCCGTTCTGTAGATTTAAAGGGCCAGGGCACCGCAGATTACCAATCACTGGTCGATGAACCCTTTATTTGGTCACTTCCCCAGCTCTTCCTGCCAGTATATTGCTGTGCTTATCTATGTTTGTTATTCCTGATATCTGACCCCGTGCTTATGGACTACTGACTATTTTCTGCCTGCTGCTTGGCCTGACCGTACTGTGAGTGACCTAATTACTTTTAGCCTGCTTTCAGCCCAGACCTCTCCGCCATTGACCCGACTACGCTTCCACCTGCTCCTTCTGTATCACACTGAACCTTGGCCTTCACCGCAAGCGGCCACTTAAGGGGTAGCGACCTGAGAGTCTTCTACAGCAAAGCCCATTCCACCTTGCAGCAGGCTCTGGTGAATACCAGGGGGCTCCTTAGACTCTGCTCCTTGCTGTAGTTTAAAGTCATCTCTCGCTGTGACCCAGAGGATCCACCACCTGTGTTTGTGACGATTACTCATGTGCGTGACAGTATAAACTGGTCATGGACCCCACCAAGGTGCCTCTGCCAAATGTCCAAGACCTCACGATTTGCTATTTGAGATGCTAAGGGACATAGCTGTCTGTCTCCCTGTGGTTGCATCTGCTTTTGCACCTGCCATGGTTACTACTCCCACTGCTAGTCCTGATTTGCACCTGCCGCTGCCTCCATGCTACAACAGAAACCCCAAAACCTGCTGGGTTTTCATAAACCTGTGTACTATAGACTTTGAAGTTATGGCGTAGCAGTTTCTCTCAGATCATGCCAAAGTGGCCTTTATTATAAGTCTTCTATCTGGCCTTTGCCACACCTCTCTGGGAGCAAGGGGATCCTTGGACAGTCAAGCTGCTAGTCGACTTAGACGTGTTCCACATGGTCTATGAAGAACCCAGGTGCGCTTACTCTGCCGCGTCATCTCTGCTCCATCTATGGCAAGGCGATTTCACAATGGGCAAATATGCCAGTTTTGCATGCTGTCCTCTGAGCTAGCCTGAAATAACAAGGCCCTCATAGCGGCCTTCTGGGAGGTCTTGCGAGAAGGATGGCTGGGATCTCCCAACCTCTCTGGGTGACCTCATTCTTCTTGCCACCAGATTAGACGTCCATTTTACTGAGAGGCAACAGGAGCTCCGCCAGCAACTACAGTCTTTTCAGCCCTGCAGACTTTGACTTGCTCAGATTTTTCAGAGGCCTCCACCAACAGTTCCCAAGATGGGCCCATACAAGTGGAGAGAGCCTATTTGTCTGAAGAACGTCATACTTGTAGATGCTGCATAAATCTCTGCTTCTACTGCTGCAGCCAGACTCACTTCCTGAGGAACTGCCCGGTTAGTACTGGGAAAACTCTATCGCCTAGGCTCCGTGGGAGAGGCGGTCCTAGGTAAGATGAATCCTCTCCTTGCCTGAAAATGCCGATCATTCTCAGCTCATCGCCTGGTGTCAAGTTTCAAGCCTCTGCCCTCCTGGATTCTGGTTCTGCCAGAAATTTCATTAATTCATCTTTGATCTCCAGATTTTATCTGGCAGTAATTCGTCTTGATAAGCCTCTGATAATCTCTTCCATTAATAGAGAGTGCCTAAAGGACTCCATCCAATATTGTACAAATCCAATATTTGACCCTACAGGTTGGGGCAACTCACAAGGAGAATATTTTGTTCCTTTTAATTCTACTTCTACAGTTGTTCTGGGTCTACTGTGGCTCCACAACCCTGTACTTGGCTGTCAAACGGGCAATGTCAATCGCTTGGGGCAACAATTCCATTTTCCGGTGTCTCACTCCACCCCGCCCAGTGAAACCCGCTTCTCCACCGACGCTCCTGACTCTGCTTCAGGATCTTCCGACAAGAATTTGCGGATGTCTTCAGTGAAAAACAAGCAGAGACACACCGGGCCTATGACTATCCGATAGACCTCGTGCCAGGCACAACACCACCTCACGGTAGAGTGTATCTTATCTCTGTGCCCAAAACTCCGACCATGTTGGTCTATATTAAAGAAAGCTTACTGAAGGGCTTTATCTGCAAATTTTCTTCTCCTACCGGTGCTGGTTTCTTCTTTGTTGAAAAGAAGGGTAGTTCTTTGCACCCCTGCATCGATCATCAGAGCTTAAATAAAATCATTGGCAAAAACTGCAATCCGATGACCCTAATCTCTGAACTCTTCGTTTGGCCACAGGGTGCCAGAATCTTCACCAAGCTCAAATTGAGAGGAGTCTATAACTTAATTCTTATTCACAAAGGCGACGAATGAAAAACCACGATCAACACACGTCTTGGGCACTTTGAGTACCTGGGACATTTTACAATGTCCCAGCGGTCTTAAACATTTTCGTTAATGAGATCTTCCTTGACTTTATATATTGTTGTGCCGTTGTCTACCTAGATGACATCTTGATTGTCTCGCCAAACCTGAAGTTCCATTGCGACCATGTGCAATTGGTACTAAGAGGTTTATGAGTCAACGTCTCTATGCCAAACTTCAGAAGTACCTCTTCGAATGGTCCAATCTACCTTTCCTGGGCATTGTCTCTGACAAGGGGTTGCAGATGGATCCAGCAAAATTGTTTACTGTTCTCCAGTGTCCTCTCCAGTGTTCAACTTTTCGCAAAGGGTTCGCAAACTACTATTGTCAGTTTATTCCCCACTACTCCACCTTGGCGCCTCCTTTTGTGGCTCTTATTAAGAAAAATAGTAACCCTAGGCTTTGGTCGTCGGAAGCTGAAGATGCTTTTGCCCATCTTAAAGCTGCCTGTGCCACAGCACCCAACCTGACTCCACCAGGCCGTTCTTCTTAGAGGTGGCCACATCATCTGTGGGAGCTAAGGTGGTTCTCATGCAAAAGACTCTTAAGGGTAAAGTCGTCACTTGCGTTTTTTTTTCTCTAAAACCTTCTCCCCGGCAGAAAGGAATTATACCATTGGAGATCGCAAACTCTTGGCCATGACATTGACCTTAGCGGGTAGGCGCCATCTTCTGGATGGAGCTCGTCACCCAGTGAATATCAACACCGACCATAAAAATCTTTTTTGTCTTCAGACTGCTCAGCGGCTAAATCCTCGACAACATAGATTGTCCTTATTCTTCTCCAGACTTGACTTCTTGCTTCACTTTAGGCCTACTAAGAAGAATATCAAAGCAGATGCCCTGTTCCTTTCCTCAGATACTACAGGGCTCAACTCTAAACCTCAGAATATCATTGCTCTGGAACGTTTGACTACCACACCTACACTCAACCTCCCTCAGATTCCTCCCAGGAAAACTTTCATACTTCCAGCCCTTAGAAAAAGAATTCTTCAATAGGGCCACTCTTCCAAGCTTGCCGGCTATCTGGGAATTCCAAAAAAGTTCCTAATTTCTTGACACTATTAGCAGCCTAATCTTGTTCAGGATGTTAAAGATTTTGTTCTCTCTTCTTTTACATGGCCGTAACAAATCTTCTCGCCTCAAACCCTCCGGACTGCTGAAGCCTTTACGTATACCTGAGAAACCTTGAACCCATATTGCCATAAACTTCGTTATGAATCTACCACCCTCCTCATCATACAGTCATTTGGGTGGTTACTGATTGTTTTTCCGAGATGTTTCATTTTGTACCACTTCCAGGTCTGTTTACAACTCCTCAACTCACCTCTCAGTTCTTTCAGCATATTTTACTTTTACATGTTCTGCCTCTCAGTATCATGTTGGTTTATGGCGTACAATTTCTCTCCAGGTTTTGGCGTGCACTCTGCTCTTGCCTTCAGGTCAAGTTAGATTTCTCTTCTGCCTACCATACTCAATGCAACGGACAAATGGAGAGGCAGAACCAAGTCCACTGGTACTACCTTGGTCACTTTGTCTCATCCCGTCAAGATAATTGGGCTCACCTTCTTCCCTGGGCTGAATTTTCATTTAACCATCTTGATTCTGACTCTACTGGAGCTTTCATGTTCTTTGTTGCTTATGGGTGACATCCCTGCCCTCCTCTCCCCCTACCAACCGCCTCTGATGTTCCAGCTGTGGACTCCCAAGTCCAAGAACTATTTAAGATGTGGCAAGATACCCAGCAGTCTCTCCTCCGCGCATTTTCATGGGCTAAGTCTAAGCAGACAAAAAGTGGAGGCCTCCCCCTGTATTCTATCCAGGTGATAAAGTGTGGTCAAGTTCAGCACACGTTTCCTTAGACTTTTCCCAGTGCTTCGGCAACTTAATTCAGTGTGCTATTAGCTCTGTTTGCCTCTATGCAGACCCCAAATTCCTTTAATTTCTCTTTTAAAGCCTCTGGTCCTCAAATGTTTTCTTAAAAGCCCGAGACATCTTTTACAGAAATGATTTCTGGAGACATCTATGAGATTCAAGAAATTCTGCCTAAAATACTATTCAAAGACAAAAGGTAAAATCTGATTGACTGAAAGGAATTCGGGCCCAAATAAAGATCTTGAGAGCCTGAGAAAAATGTTGATGCTCCTGACCTCAGGAGCATCAAGGAAGAAAAGGGGGTATGAGGAGAGGGGTTGGTACTGTCATGAGTTACACCGCGGTCCCTGCTCCGTACCATGAACATGCTCTTATCTGTGCCCCCCATCCCTGCTGGCACTCACCTCTCCCCACTGCTGCTCTGTTCCCGTCCTTTAATTCTGGCCAGTGTGCACATGCCCGTTCTCTAGGGCGCGGGCCAGCACACCGCTGATTACCAATCACCAGTCGTTGGGCCCTCTATTCGGTCACTTCCCGCAACACTCCCTTCCAGTTCGTTGGTGTGCTTCCATTAGTTTTGTGCCTATCTACATTTGTTATTCCTGGTATTTTACCCCGTGCTTTTGGACTTTTGACTACTCTCTGCCTGCTGCTTGCACTGACCTTACTTGCGGCGGGCTCTGATGAACAACGGGGGGCTCCTTAGACTTTGCTCCTTGTCCTAGTTTAAAGTCATCTCTTGTGGTGACCTAGAGATTCCATCACCTGTGTCCGTGACGAATATCCGTGTGAGAATGACAACAACCTTCTTGTTGCAAAACATAACGATGGCATTGGTTACAGATGAATTTCTAAACTACTGAATGTTCCAGTGACCACTGTTCTGGTCATTATCCAGAAGTGGAAAGAACATAATTTCACCATAAGACGACCATGTGCTCCCCATAAGATTTCAGATGGAGGAATGAAAAGAGTTATCAGAACAGGTGTCCAAGAGCCACGGAGCACCTGTGGAGAGAAAACTCATCAGGTACAATTGTTTCAGAGAAAACAATAAAAATGCACTCAACCTCCATGGTCTGTATGCACAATCACACCGCAAGACTCTATTGCTGAACAAAACGTTTGCTCAGCATCATTTAGATAAGCCTCAAGGTCTTTCCAGTATATTTGTGAGTAAAAGGTTCCCACAGTTATTAAAATAAGGAAAAGGGAAATTACTCCTCCATGGTGGAGCAAAATATTTCTGCTTATCCTCATTAGTCTCGGCAAAATGTGATTTCACCAATCTTTCCCGGAGATTCTTACTTCTCTGATAGGCCATGGGTGGGACAGAAGCAAACACAGGAATACAAGGAAAATCTTTCTGCCATTCCTTCCTCAGATTCTCTGCAATCTTTGTCCCATATTTACTAAACTTAGAGACAAAAGGGATTCTGTTCTGAGTATGTTTCCTCGATTTCACAACCAGTGTCTCCCCACTGTTTACCTGTATAACGTGAGAGCTATAACATCTTAGTATGCAATGGGGATACCCTCTCTGTACCCTCTCTGTACTTTTTTTCAGTGTCATTTCTCATTATTAAACATAACTTAATCTATGACGTGATTTCTTTTTTTCTTTACCTGTGTGGATTAGATGGGTTGTTAACCGTCATCTGGTGAGAATTGCATGTCAATAGCACCTTTAGAAATATATTTGCTTAGAAAATCAGTGACTTGTTGAATACGTATTTCACCCACTTTATGTTGTCTCAAGCACACCAGATGCAGGTAATCAAAGGCTTCATTATCATCAAATGTACTGGAGATATATTACATCAAATGCCTGGAATGGCTAGGGCTTTGTTGACTGTAACAATTGATGGCATGCTAAAAATGAGGCTAACTCGAGAGAATGTTTCAAAAATATGAGACCGTTTATTTGTACAAATGAGAAACTGTACTTGAAAAGATAGCAAAGGCACTGAAAACTACTAGTGATACAGCACCAGAAAGGTTGTTTTATATTTGTATTATTGGCACCATAAATAAGTTCCATGATATAGGTTTTCTGGTGCCTAGTGGTATACCCCACATGTTGTAAATTGCACGCAGTACAAGTAATAACATGCATTACATTTGTTGTGTTGCAGTTGATTAGAGTTTTAATTGTATATAGTATATGATTACACATGGATTGATGATGTTGAAGGGGTTGATTAGTATATCAGCTACATATTCTTCTAATTGCACTGACGTGAGAGCAGGATATTGTAGCTATGAGCTCTGAAGCTCTCTACTCTAAAGTAAGCAATTAGTCTCCTTTGTTTGTTAGTGATAACACACTCTGTTCTCAAGCTGCTGGCAGTCCGATCTGGGGTGATGTCACTCCCCGCTCTCAGATGCGAGCTGTGTGCACTCAGAGCAGATAAAATATCTATAAACTTCTCAACAAAGCCAAAAAAATGAAAGAAAAAAGCAATATATTTGGAAATATGTCTTCAAATATCTGTCCCTACATGTTAAAAGCTAATCTTTGTAGTGAGAAAACCCCTTTAATATAGCATATCTGCCACAAGTGAACATACCCTTGCGCCTTAGGGTATGTTCACATGACGTAATTGGGGGGTGTATTTCTGAACGTAATTGCTTTGCAATACACCTGAAAAGTGCCTCACATAGTAATTCATAATTCTAATAGAGAGCTATGAATTATGCACGTCTTTCCCAACGTGTATTGAATGGCATGTCACTTCTTCCCGGCGCTTACGCGGTGGGGATAATGGAGCTTACCCAGTGTATTGCGGTGTGTCCAGTACATGCCACAATACACCTTGTGAACATACCCTTAACCCTGGAGTAGAAAAGGTCATTGTATTAAAACTAGCTTGAACTTCAGATCTAGTGGAATGTAATTAGTAATCACATAGTCTATTTTGTACAGTATTGCGAGCTCTATATAAAAGTTTTTTCGAGTACCTGCTTTGTAGTAGTCATTTGTTAATTTTATTGCATTCATTGAAGAAGCCCTGTTCAGTCTAGCATGCACATATTGATCGAACAAATTAATTAATTAACAGGGAGATTTTTTTATGTATGAGATAAGTGACAACTCGTGGCATGTAGGTTTTCAATTTGTTCGTTTCTATCTTTTCCCAGTAAGGAAATATCTAGGAAAGAAATGGTAGTAGTGTATTAGTTCACAGTAAATTTTAAATTACCATGGTTGTCATTTAAATAATGGAGGAATTGTTACAATGTAATAACATCCAAACAGAGGGATTGTCTAGTTAGGTCATTGTTTTTCAAATGCCCTGTGGAATAAATTGCATAAATGGTGGAGGTACATGGTGGGCGTGAAATGGTTGCCTTAAACATTTTGTGAAAAAAAGCCTTAAATATACAGCAGTTAATTTTAGAATACAACAGAAATGTGTGTTGGGAATAGAAAATGTTTACTTATTTCAATAATTTAACTGTGCATATATATGTTGTTTTCAATTGCAAGTTTGTGTTGTAACACCTAATATCTGCTATTCACAGCATTTCCTCTCCTGAAGATGTACATTGATGCAGAAAACCATCAGCTTATCACTGGTTGTGCAGATGGGATGGTAAAATACCTCTTTACTAGCTTTTGGAATTTTTATTTGTTTGAATTCTATCACAATTTGTGCCAAAAATACTGGCATACGTGCTTTACACAACATTCAGTATGTATTTTAGACACTTCTAAAGCTCGCCATACAAAGGGCGTGGTCTCGATAAAAGGGTGTGGCTTTCTGGCAAAAGAAGGCATGGCTTAGCGTTTTATGTCATGCACCAAAATTTTGGGGGACATAGTGGCATAAAGTAAACCAACTTATAAAAGGAGTAAAGTTAGACTAGACAATTCCAACGTGCACCAGATTTATCAACACAATGCTAAATGTGGTGTATTGTAAGACGGTTTAGGCTTTGTTCAAATCTGCATTGGAGGTTCTGTACTGTCTACTGCATAGAGGTGAAAACGGACACCTAGGAATCAATTGAGTTTCCACCCTGGTGCCCTTTTTAAAGAGGTTTTGCCATGAAGTGAGTTCCTTACCTCTTTTCTGCTCAGGAGAAAATATAAACAAAGCGTGCTAAGTCATGAACGGGTACAGGAGTGAGAGGCAGGGGGGTGCGCAGAGAGCGAGGAAGAAGGGAGCGTCTGCAATGTTTACTCAAATAATTACATTACAACCAGTGGATTATCTATAGAAAAGACACAGCCTCATACACTGCACTTTCTCCCAGCCCTTGCAAACTCCTTATCTTTCCCTGTCATCAGATAAGAAGTGCAAACACGCAAGCTCGGCCAGATCAGCTCCTGTGGGTGCCCCTGGTCGTGTCTAATGTAAACTTTCAGAAACAAAGGGGGACTGAGCCATGCTGTAGCTCTCACAGGCTTCACTTTTTGTAATCACTATATTTAGAAAAGGGGTTTTAAATTTACCCATTTTGGAGGATCCCACGTCAACATTACATCATGGCAAAACCCCTTTAAAGGAAATAATAAACCTTAAAGAGAACCTGTCACATAGATTATGCCACCCTTGCTGAGGACAGCAAAAACTAGTGACAGACATGCTGTTTTCCTTATTCTGTAAGATGCAATAGTTTCAGAGTATTGAATGCTCAAACCTGGCAGTTTTCACCCAGAAAAGAATCCAGTTTATTCATGAGCTGGTGTTAGCCCCGCCTACGTGACAGTTATTCACATGTTTCTACCTATTCACAGTAATAGGCTAATCAGTTAGGTGGGTGGGGCTAGCCTCAGGTGGGCGGGGTATGAAATAAATGGACTCTTCTCATGAATAAGCTGGACTCTTTTCTGTCTGAAAACTGCCAGATTTGAGTGATAAATGCTCTAAAACTGCTGCACCTTACAGAATAAGGGACACAGCTCTGGAAACAGCATGTCTGTCACTAGCTTGTGCTGCCCTCATCAATGGTGTCATAATCTGTGACAGGTTCCCTTTAATCAACTCTGAAGTCACTGAGTTATTTATATTAAACAAACTTTGATTTAGCACAGATTATTTATATTCTATTCTTTTCAAACCATTTGTGCAAAACATAGAAAGCATCATTATCATCATGTGGAATTATGCCAGAACTGTCTGACCATTAAGGATCTAACGGCTGATCAGAACATTGACAATCTTGTATCCTTCACTTCTTTTGGAAACAATGGGAAAAGAACACAAATACAAATCAGTCTCCTTTAAACTCAACCGGAGAGCTGTAGTAAAAGCAGATCAAGTTCCATTGCTACTATTTAAATAAAGTCCCATTTCCTCTAATGATATGCATGTGTTTTTTTATCCTTCTACTCCCCTACTGTAATTGAGCAAAAAGAGACATGGGAACCCTACTGAGATACTGGAACCATATTTACATGATTGAAGGGGTCCCAGCAGCTGGAGACCCACTGTATAGACATTTGTTCCATTTTCTGTGTCTGTACCATAAGTGTCATTTTTCAGACCAACCAGAAATTAGAAAAAACAAACTCTTGAGCAGGTCAGCTTTTTTTTTTCTTTACACAGACCCAGGGCCTGAGATTCCTATGGACAGCATGTCCCCTGCTTATTACTGCAAAGAGTAATATCACAAGGCATTATGGGAAAGGAGCTGGAAAGCTCACTGCGCCCTCTATAGGTTGTAACAAATCCTCAATTTACTTCTGATTCACTGAATCTTTGAGAAGCAAAAGGGAATAATTGTCAAGCCAATATTGCTCATCTACCCTACGCGTTTCGGGGTTTTGCCCCCCATCAGTGTAGAGCAGACGGTATTGGCTTGACTGGTGGGAGGCAATGAGTGGGATGAGAAGGGGAACATCTCTCCTTATGGAGAGCACCCGTTAAGGCGTTTAGTGTTTTGATTGCCTTTTAGCCCACCCACTAAGCATCTGCATATATAAGGGGCGCAGGGGAGCTTTCCAGCTCCTTTCCATAATGGGCCCTTTTGATATGCAGATGCTTAGTAGTGGGGCTAAAAGGCAATCAAAACACTAACGCCTTAACTGGTTTCTCTCCATAAGGAA
Organism: Phyllomedusa bahiana; assembly: GCA_025379985.1. NCBI lineage: Eukaryota > Metazoa > Chordata > Amphibia > Anura > Hylidae > Phyllomedusa > Phyllomedusa bahiana. Next base: position 117,837 of record JAODAL010005449.1, on the reverse strand, counting down.
AAGAGTTTTTCCCCTTCTCATACCCACTCATTGCCTCCCCCCAGTCAAGCCAATATCGCTCTGCTCTACACTGATGAGGCAAAACCCCGAAACGCGTATGTAGATGAGCAATATTGGTTGACAATTATTCCCTTTTGCTTCTCAAAGATTCAGTGAATCAGAAGTAAATTGAGGATTTGTTACAACCTATAGAGCAGGCATCCTCAAACTGCGGCCCTCCAGCTGTTGGGAAACTACAACTCCCATCATGCATTTATATAATCTGTAACAGTGGGAATGAAAGGGAGTTGTAGTTTCCCCAAAAGCTGGAGGGGGCCCCAGTTTGAGGATGCCCGCTATAGAGGGCGCAGTGAGCTTTCCAGCTCCCTTTTCCCCAAATGCCTTGTGATATGCAGATGCTTAGTAGTGGGCTAAAAGGCAATCAAAACACTACACGCCTTAACTGGTGCTCTCCATAAGGAGAGATGTTCCCCTTCTCATGCAAAGAGTAACACACTCATGGAGACTTTGTGCATATCCAAATACATCCTTTTTTACGTCTTTCCTGGCTGGAACCCTGAGAGATTTGTGTGCGAGCCTGGATGCATTTATTGATATAGGTCTACACATGTCATTCATGACAACACTGCACCTAATAGAACACAGAAGGGGTTATGTCATTACGAATGTCTCTGTTGTGTAGCTTCAGGTATACGGCCTAATAACTAAACCTGGAAGTAAAAATTTAACATTTCCATGTATGCAAATATATATATTTTTTTACTATTTTTATAGGTCTCTTTTGTGATATAATGGAGTTTGAAATAAAACTAAGGGCTTGTTCACACGGCGTTTTGGATCCTTTTTACGGATCCGTTTTTGACAGTTGAAAAACGCATTCGGAAAGCGGATCCGTAAAATGCAGCAGTTGTTACTTTATTTGGATCCGTTTTGAATGCTTTTTCACCTGCGTTTTACGCATCCGCTTTCTGGATGCGTTTTCAGAAAATCTCCCGCAGCCCCGTCTCTCTCTTCAAATCTCCCGCAGCCCCGTCTCTCTCTTCAAATCTCCCGCAGCCCCGTCTCTCTCTTCAAATCTCCCGCAGCCCCGTCTCTCTCTTCAAATCTCCCGCCAGCCCGTCTCTCTCTTCAAATCTCCCGCAGCCCGTCTCTCAATTCAAATCTCCCGCAGCCCCGTCTCTCAATTCAAATCTCCCCGCAGCCCCGTCTCTCAATTCAAATCTCCCGCAGCCCCGTCTCTCAATTCAAATCTCCCGCAGCCCCGTCTCTCAATTCAAATCTCCCGCAGCCCCATCTCTCAATTCAAATCTCCCGCAGCCCCATCTCTCAATTCAAATCTCCCGCAGCCCCATCTCTCTCTTCAAATCTCCCGCAGCCCCGTCTCTCAATTCAAATCTCCCGCACCTCAGCCCCGTCTCCAATTCAAATCTCCCGCACCTCAGCCCCGGCTCCAATTCAAATCTCCCGCACCTCAGCCCCGGCTCCAATTCAAATCTCCCGCACCTCAGCCCCGGCTCCAATTCAAATCTCCCGCACCTCCACTGTCACTGCTCCAACAGCCGCCGCTCACCTCCGATCCCCCTGCGCTGCCGCCGCTCCACCTGTGCTGCCGCCGCTCCACCTGTGCTGCCGCCGCTCCACCTGCGCTGCCGCCGCTCCACCTGCGCTCCCGCCGCTCACCTGCGCTCCCGCCGCCGCTCATCTGCGCTCCCGCCGCCGCCGCTCACCTCTCCAGCGATCCCCGTCCAGCCTCCCAGTGCACTTTTCGCATCCGCATTAAGGATGCAAAGCGCAGCTGATACGTACCCGGAGTGTGGAGCGCTTTTGGACAGGTGCCAAAAGCGAACTCCATTATCTCCTATGGGCTTTCACTTGCGTAAACCGCAATAAGAATTGACAGGTCAATTCTTAAAGTGGATGCGAAAAGCGCAGCCCAGGAGAGCTCTCAAACCCGCATCGCCGATCTCCCGTGGGAACAGCGATGCGCTTTTGCCATTGAACTCAATGTTAAGAACACTGACAATTGTTTGATCCGTTTTGATGATCCGTAAAACGGATCCGTAAAACGGATCACAAAAACGCCGTGTGAACAAGCCCTAAAAGGCATTGTTATGCTGTTGGTAAATACAGGAAAATTTTAATTATTTATTTGTTTGTTTTTTTCCAGCTGAGAAGTTTTAGTTTGGCAAAGGAACATAATTTTCGCAGTATTTGCCACATAAACCTTCTAAAAGAGAAACACAAATTCTACGATATAATCGAAAAATCATCAAAGGATGAAAAAACAGGTACAATTCTTTTATTTGTAGTGAATGGAAACTGATTGTTGTATTGAAGTTCTCTGTGATCACAGCCACTAGAGCTGGGTGTTGGCTGTATAATTTAGCCAGAACCTGCAAGTCATGGCGCAGCCCCAATTCTTGCACAATTTGTTTGCCATAGTATAATGGTGTACATGAGTTACCTACTCACGGGAATTGCAATATCTCTTAAAGGCTATTCTGTTGACACCATAATAAGCACGGACTATAAAAGTGCTATGTACTGTGTTATCTAATAGATCAATGTATAGTTGTGTGTATGTGTATATATAAAATAAGAAAAATCCACGGCACTCCAAGAAGAGATTAAGGTGCAAGAGTGGTTTATTTTTCCAAACCAAAGAGAAGCGACGTTTCTGCTCCCCCTCAAGGAGCCTTTGTCAAGCACATTCTCTTTGGTATGAAGGAATAAACCACTCTTGCACCTTAATCTCTTCTTGGAGTGCCTTGGATTTTTCTTATTTTATATTGGAAGTACGTCCCGAATTTTTCTGCTGGCACCCTTTTTCTTCTTTTTTATCTTCAAAAGAGTGCTGTTTTTATTTATTTATTTATTTAATTATTTATATATATATATATATATATATATTATATAAAATATAATAATATATATAATATGTACACACACTTTCTTGTTTTGAAAAAATAACTTACATTTTAAGGGTGAATTCATATGCCTACTGCTTTAGAAGTACGCACTAGCCAGCGAATACTTCTAAAGCGCTCTGCGCTGGTCCCTATTCACTTTCAAACCGTCGCCTTATCAAAGCGCTCAATGAGTGGTATGATTTTACTGTATTTGCGGGCCGTACTTCCGGTGGATTGCAGTGCAATTACATCCTGAAGTACGGCCTGCAAATACGCTGTGTGAACATACCCAAATAATTACATGCTTTGAATATTTTCCATGTTTATAGATAAAACCAAGGACAAAAGCTCCAAAGATATAGTGGATTCTGGCCTTCCAGTATTGCATATAATGAAATGTGCACAGCTAAATAATGAACATGACATGTAAGTTAACTGATTTTTTTTTTTTTTTTTTTATTCTATGTGACGTTTACAATTTCATCAGTTGCAACTTCACAATTGTCTATAAATTGTCACTTTGCTGATATTTTCTGCTGCCAAAAAGCTATTTATAATTTTCTTTTCAAAGGCTTCTCCCAAAAATCTGCCCAAAGCAAATTAAAAATATTTAAAATATTTTTTTTTATTTGGGGAGTAATATTTTTTTTTTTTGTGTGTGTTTGCATTTATGATTACATGTATATAATTTTATTTGTCCATGAACAGTGTGCATTTATTATTGGTTATAGTTTTTTTATGTAGAAACACTTTTTGTTATATATCAGTTACCAGCCATTTGATTTGATGACTACTGTTCTGCCTGATACCACTACTGATGTTATAAAGAAACAGGTCTTTTGTTTTTTTTTTTACTACCCTGGACCCACAACTGGTGGCTACAGCATGTTTTGTTAGAATGACAATTGGCTGGCAATTGGATATTTGTACCATTTAGGGCTGAACTGGGACTTAAAAGAAGCCCTGGCACAAAACCCTCACCACCACGAGTTTTCCCTTGGTCCCGCACCTCGCCACTTTCAAAAAAACAACATTAAACACAAGAAGAAAGAAGATGGTGCGGGGAAAACCCAAAATCTAGGGGCAGGGGGGGCACTTTTCTTTATGATCAGGGACAAGTGTGTGTTGCCTCTTCACTAGCGCCAATATAACCTACAAAACCGCCATATAGAAATCACAGAGTGGTCAGGTCACCACCACATGAACGTAAATTCTGCACTCATCCAACACAGATGCAAAACTAACCACTGGCATCAGGGACTTATAGAAGATGTCTTCTGTGATGGGAGTTGTTCTCTTTTCCTCTTCTTTTCCATCCAACCCAGAAAGCTATGACGACTTCTCCTGGCCATGTTTTATCCCTGCATAATTAACCACACAAACATCTTAGACTTCTTACTTCTCTAGCACCTCTTTACCTATTCCCACTTCTGTACATACTCCCGATCCATAGCGCCCCAAATAGTAATAATGAGCCCCTTGTGAGACTAACAGTAAAGGTACCCATGGACGGCTTTGAGTCTTTTATTTGTGCACATAGTTTTAGTCTTCTTTTGTGTCCCCACATAGTAGGTAGACACCCCACGCCAAATAGGTAGGCAGATAGGTAGACTCCAATTAAGCAGAAATGTATATAGCACCACCTTAAATAGGTAGGCATATAAGCCCCCTCATTAAGTAGTTATATAGGTCCCTTCATTAAGTAGTAGCTAAATAGACCCCCAGTAGATAGCTGATATAGCCTCCCCATTAAGTAGGCATGTATCTAAGCCCCACACATCGTGGATAGGTATAAAGGCCCACCAATAAGTATGAAGATATAAGGTATACAGGCCCACTGGTAGGTAATTAGGTATATTGGTCACTCATTAAGTAGGTAGGTAGTTTTATAAGTCCCCCAATAGGTAGGTAGGTATATATGCCCCTCATTAGGTAGGTAAATATGCCCCCATTAAGTAGGAAGGTAGTTGTATAAATCTCTCATTTGGTAACTAGCCCCTAGTAGGTAGGTAGGTAGGTCTAAGGGCTCCTCATTAAGTAAGCATATGTCACATTTTCACAGCGGGTAGTGGACCCACTGTGCCACCTATGCAAAAACTGTTGTAATCCAGCAAATCTTGACTTCCCAAAAAAACTTGACTTTATTGAAAAACATTAAAACGTGGACTCGTATAACAGCAACATAGAAACGTTGACGTGTTTCGAGACCAATGCTCTTAGTCATAATGTAAAGTTTCCATGTTGCTGTTATATGATTCCACATTGTAATGTTTTTCAATAAAGTCAAGTTTGCTGGATTACCACAGTTTTTACATTGGTGACTTCGCACACATGAGGTGCTATTCCGTGCAACTTGCAGCTTATTAAGAAGGTGAGCTGGCATATGTGTTTTTGTTGTCCATTGTGCCACTACTGGGCTTGATCTGCGGGGGTGTGACTAAGTGGCCATCAAGTTCTTCACAGAGCATTTGATAGTAAGGATAGCTTACAAAATAGCCGTCAGGTGCTACCCCAGAGCAGTCCCCAGCAGTGACAGCTGACCAGAACAGGTGAAAAACACCAACGCAGGGGCTACACTGACAGAGGACCAAAATGGAAGACAAGGAGTGAGGAGATGTGCCAGGTACTGTAACAAGGAGACACAGGGCTAAACAGATGGGAAAGCCTAATGGAGGCCAAGGTGCAAAACACACAGACAAAGTAATGAACACAAACAGGAAGAAAGACTAGACATATAACTTGGGACAAGGCTCAGAACACGGACTGTGACTATAGCTAAGAACACAGGCTAGGACAGAGCCAAGGCAGACATCACAGAGACATAGACTATAAATAATGCAGACAGCATGGCCAGTCAAGAAAGCAAAAGCCGCATGGCAAACGCAAGGTAAGCGCAAGCAACTGTGAGCGTAGCAGCGTGACGGTATATAAGCTTCTCATTTAGTAGATATATAGGACCCCCCAGTAAGTAGGTAGGTATATAGGACCCAGGGAAAGTTGGTAAATGGTTGTAAAAAAGGATGATATAAAATATAAATATAATAAATATATATATATATATAAATATATAAAAATATATACTATATATATATAATATAATATAATATAATATATATATATATATATCTATTTTGGGAAAAGAGAGCTAACTAAAATTGTGCACGACCTTTTATACCAGACAGACCCACACACATATGCCATTAAGGTAAAACTCCTAAAACCACTTAACCAAATTGGGGGGATAACTTAAACAGTGTACAAGAATTCTTGCATAATCCACTTTGTCCAGTAGGTGTCACTCTTGTCCCAAAGGTCAACATCCTTGCTGGATGGTCACATTGCCTAGGGGGGACCACAGCACATGTCTCTGAAGAGTGTGGCTTTAGCCACCCAGATTGCTGACTTCCTGTCATAGGATAATGGCAGTTCCATTGTTCATTCAAGAAACAGGTTTTACCAGGGCTGTGGAGTTGGCAAGCCGAAGCCCCGACTCCGACTCCTCAATTTCCCAAACCTCCGACTCCCGACTCCTGACTCCGACTCCCACTCCCCCATAAATGGCGCATGTTTAAGTGATAACTTTACTGTAGTAAAATGGTAACATCAGGCTGTTTATCACCTTATGATACAATAATCAAGCTATTTAGGTAGAACATACAGTTACAGGCAAAAGGGTAACAATGTTTTGATCTTTTGAACACTTGTGGGTAGAGTTGAAGAAAAAGCTGTATTTGTATCCAAAGTCCAGTCTGCACCAACATTGTGAATGTGTAGAAGAGATCTGGGATCAATTTGGTCAAGATATGCTTGATTCTGAATTCAGAGCCGAAAAGGATTCAGGCAGTATTGAAAACCAAAAGTGGATTTCCCAAATACTAACAAAAATAATAAAAATTAACACTTGATTTTAGGAGCAAAATTGTAACTCAGCAGTTTGCTAAATCCCTTGCAAGTCAAATTTATGTATAATATGGGTCAGATGACGGGAAATATACAATTACAGTAGGCTCATGAAACAAAGCTGTAGGGGATGGTGAGATATGGAGCCTGAAAGTCAAAGTTCAAACATTGTTACCTTTTTGCTTGTCATGGTTAAAATATATTTATTGGAACATGACTTTAAGACAAAAAAAAATTGTAAATATTCAAAACACTGCAGGAACATTGGTGAGTCTCTGAATTTGTTCTGAGAAATAGTATTGCCTCCATCAGATCCTGCATACATGACCTCACATCTGATCCTTTATTTCCGGGCTAGAGAAAGGGCCTCTCTACTCAAATTTGGGTTGGGGCAAAGCGGTGACCACGGGGGCAACATCTCTAACAATTTTCAGGTAAAAAAGGAATTGCCTCAGCCACAGTCAGTGTTGATAAATGGTTGAACCTTCTACTTCTTTGAAACCAGGTGAAAAATGTTGCTGAAATCTGTTTTGCCATGGGAGCGGAATCTTTTCCCCTGGGGCAGTGCTTTGCCTGCTCCATGTCATCAATTACACTCCTCATGGGATGAGGCCGAAGATATGGGAGCAGTAGCACTGGCTGGACCCAATTCCTCTTTCTCTTTGCATCGAACTAACTGGACCAACTTATTATATATTTTGGGAGTCGGAGTCGGTCCATTTTATGATGACTCCGACTCCGAGTCCAACTCCTGCAAAATAGCCGCGGACTCCAACTCCACGACTCTGACCCCGACTCCACAGCCCTGGGTTTTACAAGAGGTCTGGAGGGGGAGGTTGTAGGTAGTTCCATTGTGCTTTGTCTTTCCTGACATGGCCAGCAGACTTTAATCCTTTGACTGGGCATAGAGTGTATATAATATCCACTCCAAATCCAACAGGTATATAGGCCTTTCAGTAGGTAGATATATACTGTATGCCCCCCATTAGGTAGGTATATAGGGCCACCCAGTAGGTAGGTATTTTGGTCCCCCAGTAGGTAGGTAGGCAGGCATATGGGTCACCCAATAAGTAAGTAGGTATTTAGGGCCCTCCAGTAGTTAGTAATATAGCTCCCCCAGTAGGTAGGTAGGCATATAGGGCACCCAATAGTTAGGTATATAGGTAGGTTTCTCACGGTAGGTAGGTAAATAGGTAGGTCCACCATAGTAGACAGATACAGTATCTCCGTGAGCACAACCCTTACATTTTTGTACGTATTTTATTATATCTTTTCACGGAACAACACTAAAAATATGCAACTTTGAAGCAATGTAATGTAGTCATTGTACAGCTTGTATAACAGTGTAAATTTGCTATGCCCTCAAAATAACTCAACACACCGCCTTCAATGTCTAAACTGCTGGCAACAAATTGTGCTGAAAGTGTCAATATTTTGTGTGTCCACCATTATTTTCCAGCACTTGATTCACTCTTTTGGGCATGGAGTTTACTAGAGCTTCACAGCTTGCCACTGTAATCCTCTTCCACTCCTCCAGGGCAACATCACTGAGCTCGTGGATGTTAGAGATTTTGTGCTTCTCCTCCTTCCGTTTGAGGATGCCCCCCAGAGATGCTAAATCGAGTTTAGGTCTGAGGAAATGTTTGGCTAGCCTAGAACTTTGACCCTTATTTTCTTTAGCAAGGCAGTGGTCGTCTTGGAGGTGTGTATAGGGTTATCATGTTGGAATAATGCTTTGCGGCCAAGCTTCCAAAATGAGGAGATCAAGCTCTGCTTCAGTATATCACAATACATGTTGGCATTCATGGTTCCCTCAGTGATCTGTAGCTCCCGACAGCCAGCAGCACTCATGCAAACCATGACACTCCCACCACCATGCTTGACTGTAGCCGAGACACACTAGTCTTTGTACTCCTCACTGGTTGCCACCCCACACGGTTGACACCATTTGAGGCAGATACAGTTATCTGAGCCAGTAATCCATGTCTGCTTGTCGTTAGCAAACTGTTTGTGGGCTTTCTTGAGCATCATCATTAGAAGAAGCTTCCTTCTGGGACAACAGCTATGCAGACCAATTTGATGAAGTATGAGGCAAATGGTCTGAGCTCTGACAGGCTGACACCCCCCCTAAACCCTTTTAGCCTCTGCAGCACTGCTGGCAGTACTCATATGTTTATTTGAAAAGACAATGTTTGGATATGACGCTGAGTTTGTGCACTCAAGTTCTTTAGTTGACCACGACAAAGCTTGTTCTGAATAGAACCTTTCTTGTTAAACCACTGTATGGTCTTGGCCATTCTGCTGCATTTCAGTTTCCAGCCATCTTTATGTAGAGCAACAATTCTTTTTTTAAGATCCTCCGAGAGTTCTTTGTCATGAGGTGCAATGTTGAGCATCCAGTGACCAGAATGAGAGAGTGTGAAAGTGATAACACTAAATTTAACACACCTGCTCTCCATTCACACCTAATACCATGTAACACTGGTGGGTCACATGATGCAGTGGAAGGAAAATAGCAAATTGGGCACAATTTGTCCATTTTCACTTAGGGGTGTACTCACTTTTGTTTCCAGCGGTTTAGACATTGATGGTTGTATGTTGAATTATTTTGAGGGCACACTAAATATACACTGTTATACAAGCTGTAACTATTACATAAGAGATAGGCTTTGGAATAAGATACTAAGTATTTTGGAGAGAAGGAAATGACGTAGCAAAATTGTTTCGGATCCTCCCACATTGTTTTTACTATTTAAGGAAGCTAGTAGCATAGCAAAAATGTAACCGTGAACAAGGGCTCATAACGCAGAGCCTGAAACACGTTGGTTTTAACATGTAACTTTTGTACCTTTGCAACAACGGATCAATAAACAATTCATGATTTTTTTCACACTACCGCTGGATCTTATTCACCTTTTTGGTTCACAAGTTTTTTTTCATACAAGCTGTACACTGACTACTATCAAAGTTTCATATCTACAGTGTTGTATCATGAAAAGATATAATAAAATATTTCCAAAAATGTGAGGGGTGTACTCACTTTTGTGAGATACTGTATGCGGGTCCCCCCAGTAAACAGGTATGTAAATTCCTGGGTATATCAATAGTCTCCTGATGGGCGCTTCAAGCCGGCGCAGTGGTCCAGAACCCTGCTGCTCACCGGAAATCTGCAGATGACAGTCCGGGTCTGGTACTATTTATGCAGATTATTATCCACAAATTGAAACACACAGGATCATATTTTCAATGGATTTTTCTGTATTTGATTTAATTAATAAATGACTAGACAGTGGTTTTGAACTGGTCACATTCTATCAGTTGATTGGCTGAGATTTATCATGTGATATATCACATGTCTTTGGAAGAAGAGGCCCCACTACTTGGCACTTTTATTGTGCAGTTTAATAGGGATGATTGAACCCTCTAGCTTGCAGTGGTGTCCTAATTCGAAAAAGGTTTCTCTGTGTTTGTGTTTACTTAACCCCTTAAGCCAAATGTTTGAAAAGTACTTAAAGGAGTTGTCTCCCTACAGAGTTTCATAGGATGCATGAATGAAATACTCTGTCACTTCCTGGTTCAGACTGACTCTAATTTGCATGCAGCTCTTTGGTGTATTCAATGCTGTGCTTTCAGATGCTAATTAGTTTAGATTAGCTTAGAAGCTTCTTGGAAACTACAAGCAGGACTTTTTTTATCTGATCCCTGAAACAAAAGCCCTAATTAGTGCTGTTTACTTTAGATAAATCAAGCTTTTTACTGCCCAGCAGCACAGAGCTGCCACCACCTGGTGAGGGACATCACTCACTGCTATCACTTAGAACAAACAGCAGGGGGGGAGAGCTGTACACAGGTTACTGAGGGAACTGAAATAGCCAGGGAGATGATTAATTCACTTATATCTCCTTAACAAAAACAGATGAAAAAAGGGCAATATATTTTGGAAAATGCTTCAAATTTTGTGTTCCCTACAATTTGAAAGCTATTCTTTGTAGTGAACAACCCCTTTAATGACCGGCACATTTTTTTCGTTTTTGCCTCCTTGCGTTTCAACAGTTGTAACGTTTTTATTTTTTCAAGGATACAGTTGTATGAGGCTTTGTTTTATTCGGGAGATGTTGTACTTTTTCGGGTGAATAGTTTAAGTTCACTAATAAATGATTGCAGAATTTTTTTCACTTCTTTTGTTTTTTTTATTATTTTTTTAAACCATTCACATGTCACACTTAATAATTTGTTAGATTAATTCTACAGATTACTACTGTCATGTGGATACCTAATATGTGTATTTTGTGTGTGATGTATGCACAATTATTTTTTTGTTATTTTATTTAGTTCTTTACTTTTTTTTTTTTTTTTTTAAATCCATGAAGGGATAACTGTTTTAGATTTTTTTTACACTTAGTAATGTATTAGTATATTCATATAGCTAATACATTATCTTGTCATTTTGAAACAGGCAGCAATCAGGGCAGCACACAGTGCTGACTGTGGAGACGTTCCTCAGGCTCTTTCCGGTCACGGGAAAGCCCTTTGATTATGCCGTGGTCACTGACCTTGACAATCAAGGGGTTAAACCTCCTCTTCCAGGTGCTTGTAGAGACTGCGCTGAAGTACAGCTCTGTTACTCGCACAGCTGCGGCGGTAGGAACTGCAAAACCCCTTACTCTGACGTGAGGTCAAAAGACGTCGCTGCAGATGAACGACCTAGAATGCTTAAAAGCGAAGCGCCGCAAATAAGTACTTTTCATTTATCCCCCGGGCGTACAATACATATTTGTACGCCCGGGGGAAGGGGGCAAAAACCAGAGAACGTGGATTACAGTAAGTTTGGGCCATTTCGCTCGTATTAGAGCACAGTACCGCAAAATACGCGGTGAAATATGCCCCAAAAAAACCTGGAACAACCCAAATTGAAAGATCTCATTGAAAAAAGGTTTCTTACATTACATTTTTTGAAGCTGATATTCAGCCGCATTTTTATTTGGTTTTTCAAGTGTCTTAGGTTTTACATTAAAGTAAAAAATAAAAAAAAAAACGAGGACACTGCTTTACAGAATACTGTGTTTGTTCAATAAAGACTGATAGTTTAGAGTAATAGTGAATCTGCTTACCTAAACAGATTGTGCTGTTGACACAACAGCTGTAACCCCCAAAAAATAGAATTTAAGAGCAAATTTTTAAGGGCTAGGTCACACAGCTTAGAAACAAAAAAACTTTGTCGAAAAAAAACCCCAAAAACCTAAAAAAAAATGCTTTTGTGGGGGGCTTTTCCCAAACACTGGGGTCACCCTTTGCCCCGGGTACCCAAATCAGATCAGGGGAACATTTATGGGCCCGATTAAAACTGATTCAGACGCGATTTTCGGGTTCCCAATCTCATTCATTTTCCAAAAATTTCCTGACAAAAAAAAAAAGGGATTAAAAAAAATTTGGGGGGATAAAATTTTGGGTTAATTTTTAAGAAAAAGGGAGGGGGAAAAAGAGTTTTGAGAGGGCCCGGATGTAGGGTTCCTTTTTTGGGGAAGCTTCTGAATAGTTTTTCTTGGTTTCCACGTTGCCCCTCTGAGTAGGAAATTTTCTGGGAAAGGTGCATCCCCCAAAACTAATTTTATTTCCCCAAGTGAAAATGAATTTTTTCTTAAAGAAAAAGTTTCCCGCTCCCCCGCACCCTATTACCGGCTTTTTAGCCATTTCAACGGCCAGAACTGCTCCCGGGACCGGGAGGGGGACATCCCCATTTACACCCCCAAAACGTTTATGGAGAGATATTTTCCTCCGTACGGCCACGGGGGCCCCTCACACTCCTTCCCCCCCACACCCCAAACGAGGGGGGGCCAAAAATGGCGGTCCCCCCCCGCACAAAGGGGTCCTCAGGATCCAGTAGATTTCACCCCCAACTCCTGGGACTCCCCCAAAATCCCGGGGGCCTAAAGAGTCAACTACCCTGCCATAAAATTTATAAGGCTCTGGTGGAGGACCCCAAAAACATAAACCCCAGGCATCCAGGAGACGCTGGGAAGAAACGCCCCAAGCTCCCTAAATAAAATCAATCAAGACCTCCAGGCCACAGGGACCACTAAAGGGGAGCGGAGCAAAAGGGTTCCAACAAGGGAAAGTCTGAAAAAGACTCACTCCAGAAAAAACTTTTCCAGGCAAAAAAATCTTTTTTCCAAACTCTGTTGAGAAAATGGAAGACCGGGAAAAACGCTCCCAGAAGGAGAAAACTGAGGTTTGGTGGGGCCCCCAGAAAAAATAAAAGCAAGCTGAAATTTGCAAGATATCTTCCAAACTGAAATACCTCGAGCTCGGGCCTCCCCAGGGGGCGGGCCAGAGTGGAAAAGGGTCGCATCGCGTTGGCCCGAAACCTGGCCAGGGGAAGCGCGTAAAGGGCCCCCCAGAAACCAGAGACCCCCACAGCCATTGCTAAATATCTGGACTATAACACAAGAAAGGGAATACTTAAAGGCATACCGAAAGTTTAAAACGTACCCTCACCCTCAAGGCCAAAAAGAACCCTTTTCGAGACTTTTCTATGGGGGGTGCCCGGGGCGCAGAAGAGATTTCAGCAAACTTTGCACCACCCTCTTCCCCAAGAAATACTTTTTCCAAATACTGTACCCAGCCCACTGAAAGTATTCCCCCAAAGGGGGGGGTCCTAGATCCTTCCCCCCCATCAGCGAAGGGGAAGATGTTTTTAAAGGAACTACGGGTCCTGAATTTAAAGAACCCATTGCCCACCCTCCAACGGGAACAGAGCACCCCGGCGTCGGGGGACAAACCCCCCAACTTGGGGCCGCGATCCATCCCCCCGGGCAGCTGAACGGGAATCACCCAATGCGAGAAACCCCTCCCCGGAAAATCGCCTGCAAGGGAGGCCCCACCTGATGTCCCTCGGGCCTTTTCCTTTAAAGAAAACTTTATCTAAAGGGTCGTGAGAAATACGAATTTTAATCCCCTCGGGAAAAATCTTTTTAAAATTCCCACTAGAACCCAATAAAAGAATGTCTGAGTTTTAAAAAATTTTTAAACCCCTTTTTTTTAAACTAAGTTAGAGTTAAAAAGGGGACCTTATTTTAACCTTTAATAAGGAACCCATTTTTAGGGATATTTTTGACTTTGAAAGTCTAATTTGAATTTTTTAACCTAAAATTTTTAAATTTTTAAAGTCTAACTTTTTAACACTAGCTTTAATTTCCCTGACTCTAATTTGTGGTCAAACCTCAACATTTCTCCCTCGAGGATATAGCTATATTTTTACGTTATAAAAATTGCGGATCCCTACCATGCATTTTTATACCCCAAAACACTTGTAGCACTGGGAGGTGTTTTTTTAACCTTTTTCCTCGGGTTGCGGGGACGGGTTTCCCGGGATATCGCGATCTTTTGATCAGCCCCCGGGCCCATCTGCCCGCCAAAAAAAGTGAAGTCCCAGGGCGCCCCAAAAGAGCTTGCCTTGTTTGGAAAGCTACCTCTCGCGTTTTATTTCCCTAGATTTTATCTTTTTTGGTTATTTTTATTTGTTGTTGTTTAGTCTGCTGGATCCCGCCCTGTTTAAAAAGAGCCCTTAATTTTTCAATATCCTCCCGGGGAAAACAACCATTTTTGGGGTTTTGACCCTGGGGAAAAAGCTGGGTTTTTATCACCCTCCTTTGAAAATTATTTTCCGGGGAATGTAAAAGGGGCTGCGCTCCCCAAACAAGCGAGTTAAGGTCATCAGGTCCCTTTAAAAAAGTTACGCCCCGAAAAGGGTTCTCTTTCAGGAGCCCTTAAACTGAAAGAGAAGCCCTTTTCCCCGTATAAAAAAATTTGGGGGTTGTGGACTTTGCATTTTGGGCTGGGCCTGCATAGGGGAACAAAGCTGGAGTGCGCACTCAAAAAACAAGACTCCCCTTTTACTCAATCTCTCATGAACCCAAGAAAACAGGGCGGCAAATCCACCTTTCATAAATTTGGGTAAGGGGGAAAAAAAAAAAAAAGGCAAAAAAAATTTTGTATAGGGCCCCCAAATACTCTTTTTGGCCCTCCTTTCTTTACAGTTTTTTTAGCTGAAAAGGGGCCCAGGTAACCCCAAAGCCTCTGGGGTTGGTGGGGGGAGACATAAACCCTTTGCACTAGATAAGCCCCTTGACAGGAAGAGAACCCAAAATAAACCCCGTAAAAATCCAAAAGCATCTTTCCCCACCGAGGGGAATAGTGATGTCCCTCGGGTCTTTCCCTTTGGACACAGTCGCCCCTCAGAAAAATTTGGGGGGAACCCCAAACCCAAAAGTAGGGAGTACCCCTTTTTTTCTCCCCAGAACCCCAGCCCGGGGTCAAAAACTAGTTTTATAAATTTAACCTCCCAAGACCTCTGTTAAAGGATCGTTCCGCAAAAATCCTAGAAAACCGTTGTCCCTAAACCCCTTTTTCCAAAGATGTGGGGGGAGTTTTGCAGACACCTCCCCCAAAGGGGCCCGTTTTTCATATGGGGGTTTTCCCATCTTACCTCCTAAAAAACGAACTTTTGGGGACATAAATACGGGGGATGGGGGCTCAAATTTCTAAACCCAAAAAATTTGCGGAGCACTTGCAAAATATATCCTATACTGGGGGCCACTGCCAAATCAGATTCTCCGGGCCCCGAATTATTGTTTTAAACATCCTCTTACAACGACATTAGAAAAAAAATTATAAAGAGACGGCGGGAAAAAGTAAAATTCGGCCTAAAAACCCCTTTTTGCAGACGGGGTCACGCCCCTAAAAAATTTTGGGAATCACAAAACGGGACTTTAAAGCTGTGGCTGGACCGAAGGGAGGGGGTACAACCTCTCATTTATCCTCCACCTTTTCCCCCGATAGGGAAATAAGGCGGGGGCCCCCCCGGGGCCCTCCCCAGACCCCAAAAAAGGCACCTATCACCCTTTCCCCAACATCACTCTTGAAAACCCCCTTGGGGGCCAGCCCACCTGGGCCCCTCACGTAAATTAATGAACCCCCTCAAAAATTTTACGAAAAATTTATTTCTCAAGTCCACCCCCACGATGGCCCCGGGGAGGGCAAGAGGTTTTTTTGGACTCCCTGTCCCTCCCTAGACCAACCTGACCCCCTAGATTTTCTCAAAATTTTTGGGAAACTCTATCCCAGAAATTCAAACAGCCATAAGGGGGGTAAACGCTAACAAAGCCCTGGGGCCCGATTTTTTCACAGGCGAGTTCTATCCCAAACCCCGGGGACCTGTTACCCCAACCTTTCAAACTTACTTTAATGATATAATGAAGACCCGGGTCCCTTAGGGCCGGGGTTTAAAAAAACCCAAAATATTAAAAATCATACCAAAGACCGGGGAAAGGGTCCTCTCCCCCCCCTGCCTCCTACAGGCCGAAAATCGCTGAATCGATGTCGACCAAAAAAATCCTCTCCAAGAACATAGCTACAGAATGGGAAAAATTTAACCCTCCCCCTTTTCGGGTCATCTCAGAAAAGGGGTTTTATAAAGGTCGAGCCCCATAGGCAAAAATTAGAAAGGTAACCCCGGTGCTTTGGGGAAAATGCAAAAAAGTAGCCACCCCCAATGTTTTTTTTGGGCATCCTGCCTAACTTGCGAAATTTCGGAAAAAGCAAATTCCAACCAAAAAGGGCCATGGGAAAGGCCCCTAGGAAAGGGTCCTGGATAAATTTTTGGGTTTTAGGGCCAAATTTCAGAAATTTTTTCTAACGGCGCTCTATTCAAACCCCAAGCGCGGGCCACCCCAGGCTTCCCCTTTTCCCCATTTTTCCTTTTTCCCTTGGGTTCAAAAGGGGAAACCCGGGCAGGGGGTGCCCTCTAAAACCCCCCTCCTCTTTGAAAGCAATAGACCCCTAACCCCGTCATTTTTGAAAAATCCCGAACTCTTTTAAGGGAATTTAAGGGTTGGGAAAAAAAAACCCAAGTCCAAGATGCTCCCGTTTTGGGGGAAAAGAAACCCCCTCTTTGGTTTTTTTTAAATTAAAACCTCTTTTTGGGAAAAAAATCCCAAAAAAAAAAAAAAGTTTTTCCTTTTTTGGAACACTTTGGGGTCTTTTTCGGAAACAAGGGTTTAAAAACCCCCAAAAAAAACGAACTGCTGGAGCTACGTTCTCCCTTCCAAAAAATACCTTTGGGCAACCTTTTGGGATACACCTAACACCTGCTGATAAATATATTTACCTATTTGGGTTTAAAAGTTGGGAGAACTCCTGAAACGCATACCAAATTTTAAAATTCCCACCCCCTTTATAGCCAGATTTCGGGACAATTTCGCAAATTGGGATGGGGTCCCTCCAAACATTATCGGGAGATCCATGCAATAAAGATGGGGATCTTTTCCTAAAATTCCCATACCCACTTCAAACCCTTCCCCTATTGCTGAACATGTAGACGGGCCCGAAGGGTCACAAGGCCTTCTCTCGCTTCATAAGACAGGAAGAAAGCCCCGCTACCCTTTAAAAAATGATGCTCCCCCAAAAAAGGGAGGAGGTCTGAACTTACCAAAAATACGATATTATAATTTTTGCTCCCTCCCCCGGCACGCACTTGACCCGGATTGGGGAAACCCCTCGTTACTCCAATTTTGAATTTGAAAGGGAAATAATGGGGCCCTGGCACCCCATGCCCTTCTTCATGCAGGAATTTTTTCTATCCCAAAAGGGGACTTAGGGTCTTCCATTCTGCTGCGAGATACAAAGCGGGATGGAAACAAAACCGCAAATTATTTAAAACCCCTCCTTTTCAATCTCAAAACGGATTTCCGCTGTGGGAAAAAATCCGGAGTTTTACACAGGGGGGAGACAAACCAAAGTTTGACCTATGGAAAACGTGGGGTGTTTTAAAGCCTGGCCCAATTTATGCATTTTTTAAAAAAAAAGATGGTTTACTCCGTCTGAAATTTGGGAGAAATTTTTCCCCACCTTTTAATGCATGCCTTTTCCCCGCACTGCAGGCTATCTTTTTGTAGGGCCCAAACAGGGAAAAACTCTAAAGAAAGCGCCCCCAATAGGTTTTTTACTCCTGATAGACTGTTTATAGGTCGTTTTTTTACTTTGTCCTGCTATCTACAAAATTCTGAAACTGGAAAGTGACTTCGGGAAATATGAGAAAATTTTTAAGAAATGGGAGTCTCTTTTTTAATACTTCCATTCCCAGATAAAATTTTGCAAGGGGTGATTTAAAAGCGGAAGGGGAAATGGGCTGTGAACTCTTTGGGGAAAAAACGCAACCAAAGAATTTTTACACAATTTGTTTTTGGCTTTAACCTACCACCTTCGGGAAAAAAGTCCCTGAAAACTCCAGGGCCCGCCCCAAATGCAAAACCCCCTCCCAACCCAAAAAATGGCAAAGGGGTATGGGCCGTTTCTCACACCCAAAAATTTTGGGCCCCCTTTTTCCCGGGGATAAATGGGGAAAAGGGGCTGTTAGACGGGCAAAGATTAAAAGAGCTGTTAATCTTTTACTACTTGAAACCCCCCGGGGGAAGCCACTCCTGGGGTCCCTGAGCCACCCCCTCGAGGAAAAATTAGGGGGGCCTGTACACATTGCAATATTGATTGCTAACCCGTCCCCTTCTACACTGGCTGAAGCCTCATCTTCCCCCCAAGCTTTAAAAATTTAAGAATAGAAGAAAAACCGACGGCAATAAAATGGAGACTGAGAGAGGGAAGGAATGGTACTGGGGCTTTTTTTTAGAAAAGGGAAGTCATTCATTTCGCAATACTCCCCGGGAGATAATCCGTTAATGAAAACTTTCTCTAAAACGAGATGGATCGGACAACCCTTTGGGGGGCCCTTTGGGGGGTCTCAGAATTCCTGCGTGCTGGTGGCGACCGGTAGGTCACGAAAAAACCCACTACCTTCATCTTTGGAGAGAGATGGGAGGGCACTCCCGATGCCTTTCCCTTTTTTACCTCGTTTGTGTTTTCAGACTGAGCCCTTTGCTTGAAAATCAACAGGTGGGGATCCACAGATTTATTGTTATATCTAAGTTTATTAGTTTAGTTTAAAAATTGATGCTATCTGTTTAAAAGCAAACACCATTCTGTGAAATGTCTGACACAAGTCTTAACTTGATACTCCAAAATGTAAAGGGCTGTGAACAATATATACTTTGAAAACTAAGCATAGGTGCACACTAAAGGGGAAAAGAAATACATCTAAACATAAATCAGTGGCAACCCAAAAATTTGTCAAAAATTGTATTAACTCACCTCCCCAAAACCTCAAGGGGGTTTCCCCGAGCAGGTGAGTCCCCAACCCCAAAAATGTTACCTTGCAGGAGCCATTCAGACCCACTTCCCCAGGTGATAGAAACCTGCAACTGAATTAACCTGCACATATTTAAAAGAGGGGTTGAGTGAGCAAGCCCCAAAAAATTTGCCATCTCCCAAAAAAACCCAAAAATGTAAAGGGCTGTGCCATCTAATTAAATTTGAAAAAAGTAAGCAAGGTCACATGAAAGGCAAAGACATACATCTAAAAAACTAAATCAGGGCACTAAAAGATTTATCAAGATTGTAATTAAAGCTCAACTCCCTACACGTCAAGGGTTCCTGAGCAGGTGAGTCCCTACACTAAAACAATGTTACCTTGCTAGGAGTCCAATTCAAGGACTGCCACTTCCCCAGGAGTGATAGGAAACCTGGGGACAGTTGGCAGTCTGAATGGCACTCCTTAGCAAGGGTAACATGTTTTAGTGTAGGGGACTCAATGCTCTGGGAACCCCTTGACTGTCGTTGCGGAGGTGAGCTTTAATACAATCTTTGATTCAAATAATTGTAGTGCCACTGATTTTGTATTAGATTGTAGGTCATTGCCTTTCAGTGTGCACCTTGCTTTCTTTTTCTCTAAGTATATATTAGATGTGCACAGCCCTTTACATTTTGTAGTCTATTTGGAGTGGCAATTCTCATTGGCCTTGTGCACTTCAACTCCTATTTAAAAAGATGTGCAGGTTACTTAAATTGCAGGTTCTATCACATCCTGGGACAAGTGGCAAGTCTGAATGGACTTCCTAGCAACGGCAACTCATGTTTTAGTGTAGGGACTCGCTCTGCTCTGGGAACACCTTGACGTGTTGGGAGGTGAGGCTTATACCAATCTTGATCAACAATACTGTAGTGCAACTGATTTATGTATTAGATGTGTATGGTCATTGCCTTTCAGTGTGCACCTCTGCTTACGTTTTCTAAGTTTATATTTGATGGCTCCAGCCTTTAACAATTTTGTAGTCTCATTTGGGGTACGATGGCATTCTACAGCATTTGCTTGCTGCACTCAACACCTCATTAAATATGTGCAGGTTAATTCGCAATCTGCAGGTTCCTACTCACTCCTGGGGACGTGGGCAGTACTGAATGGACTCTAGCAAGTGGTAACATGTTTAGTTGTAGGGAATCATCATGCTCTGGTAACCCCTTGACGCGCGCGGACCCAAGTGTGGGGTGGTGAGCTTATTACAATCTATGATTTTTTCCCAAAAAAAGAAATATACTGTAGTTGCCATGATTTATGTATTAGATGTATGTCGCATTGCCTTCAGTGTGCACCTATGCTTACGTTTTCAAAGTTTATTTAGATGTGCCACAGCCCTTTAATTTTTGTAGGTCTATTTGGGGATGGCAAAATCTCATTGGCTTGCTGCACTCAACCACCTATTTAATATGTGCTAGGTTAATTCAATTGCAGGTCTCTCTATGTCCTACTCCTGGGGAAGTGGTCAGTCTGACATGGAACTCCTAGCAAGGTAACATGTTTTTGTGTAGGTGCCACACCTGCTATGGGAACCCTTGGTCGGTTCGTTGGGAGGGGAGCTTAATACACATCTTTGATCAAATTACTGTAGTCGCCTCACTGATTTATGTATTAGTTGATCTTGATACTAATCTGACGAGCTACTTTTTCAGTATTGTATTTTTTCTGATTTTTTTATCTGATGATGACCAGAAAGCTGGAGTACGAGGGAATGCACATGATCCTTGTTATTTCCACTTGTTAAATGGCTGTGACTGATTTGGCCATGTTTTTATAATGATACTCTTAAACAGCTGTAGAATTACTGTTCGCCTGTATTTCTCTGCTATGTATGCCTCGCTGTAGATTTTGAGTGCTCATTTTCATTCATTTTAACATGTTTGATTTTTGTTTATTTTTGCTTTCAAAAAACCCAATTAGATAATATGTTATTAAAAAAAAAGAAACACATATGTCCCACTGTATATTTGGGATTGGGACTACTTTTCTAATGCCTTTCTGGAAGATTGACCTTTCCACTGCGTAGCTACAGTGGGGATGGCGTCGGTGGGTCTTATTTTTTAATGTACTTTATGATCTATAAGGCCTCTGGCATTGTGATTTATAAAATTAGTATATGCCCCTAAGACATATATTTGGCCCATATTCTCTGCGAGGGATTTTCAATATTCAGGAAGAGTGGGAAGCATCCTCTTGGGAAAAACAACGTTATTCCATTGCTGAGTGGGGGCCTCTTTGTCAGATTGTCATTCGTAATAGGTTCTAAGGGATCTTCCTCACGGTATGCCTCGTGTGGACGATTTCTGGATTTATCCTTACTGATCTGTGGCCTCTTGGTTTATATCCCCAGTCCCTCACCCGTGTCCGTTCGGACAGAGCTCACCCACATAAGACCTATAGTACAATTATTTATTCCCAGGAAGGGTCACACACAAATAGAATTGTCATGACTGAAGACTCATGGTGTGAGTCGGACTCCCCATTGACAGACGGTATTCCTAAGGAGCAAATATTACAATATCACAATGAAAGAAGGTTAGTCAACCGCTTTAGGGTGGTGTCCAGCCAGACAGGTCACCTCCAGCTTTTGCGTATGGGTTATAAACAAATAAAAGGATATACACAATCCTTTTGTAGTTGGATTCCCTTTTATACAATGAGAAAGCGTGTATCCACGTTGGTTTCCCTCCCAACTTCATGCAGTGGGGGATAATCAGGATAATCCGTAAAATGGGCCTTTCAAATCTAGGCTCCAGGCCACGTAATTTTCTCCGTTATATGCATCTTTAGGCTACACTCAGTCTCCCTCGTTGAAATCATGCACGTTTCCCTGTAGATTCTGGAGACAAGCAGAGGATGCAGCATGCAATTAGTAAAACTCTTTGGGACAATTAAATCACAATTGTACAGTCACTATCACTATTTTCCCTAGCTCTTGCTTCCCTGACTTCAAACACAGAAGGAGGCTTTGCCCAAACTAGTTATCTCTCAATGGGGGTTAGGCCATGTTTTTGCTGTGTGGGTGTGCGCTAAACTTTCGGTTTAGAAACACAATTGGGAGAAGTTTACTGGCCAGGGCAAGGGGGATTCAGCTGTCATTTTGACAAACTTATTCTTGAGAGTTCCATTCATTCTCTCTACCTTCGCAGAGCTTTGGTGGAATGGTACGGCGCTGTGTGGAGGCCCCAAATCTAACCCTAACATGTTTCCATAACTCTCGGAAACCGAGGAAGAGTATGCTGGACCCTGGTATGACTCGATCACCTGAGGGGTTCCAAATCGACAGCTATTTCTACAGGTAATCAACTTCTTTGCCGCTTACTTTGGAGGGTCATGTTGAGTCACTGGGTAGGCTTCTGGCCAGCCTGAAAAACTGTCTACGCAACCAGAAACATTCTTACTTCCCACTCTTAGGCATCTGGATGTGGTCCACACTTGAATCCTTGGATGGGGGTACTCGGGTTTTGCCAGGTGCTGACATGGTTACTTGTGGGTTTGGGGACAGGTAGCAGGTTGGTGCAAGAATGGTGCATGCTGATTGTTAGGCTGCAATCATGAACTGATTACCTGGAGAATGTTACAACTTATGCACCTAAACTGGAGTTGCATGATTCTTTCCATCGATGAGTAGCTCCATGGCCCAGGCTGCAATGAAGGATAATTCGTCTAGGTAACAGACATAGGCCTTTGCACTCAAAAATTCTTTTCGCAGAGTTGCTCTCCAATGTTCTATTCCACTGTAGTTTCTCCTTTGCAGTTGCAAGATGTTGTTCTGCTTGATATTCTCGTTTTCTTGAGGGGCCAGCCGGGCTTCACCAATCAGTGGCTGGAGTTATCAGTTCCTGTTGTTTAATGAATCCTCTTCCTCTGAGGCTCTGGTGGGTTTCACCATAATGAGTCGAGGATCCAGCCACTTGGAGGACACTCCACAAGAGCTGCTGCTTTTGCGGCTTGGTCCGCAGTCTGGGTTTCTCGGGTCTGCTTTGTCTTTCCACTTTTTCCATGGGCTTTAACCTTTAAGAAGGCTAACTTTGTGGGCAGTATAAGTGCAGCCATCAAGGATGTTGATTTGTACTGCATGTTTATATCGGCTGGTCTCATGCTGCGTGATGAATCCTCGATTTTGTTTCCAATGAGCCCAAAATCGTGTGCTATGACCATAGGCATATCTTGAGTCTCAGTCCATATTATTGACCGTTTTTCCTTCTTCCATTTGCAGGATTCTTCCTGAGCTTGTCAGTTTCAGCAATTTGAGCTGAAAATGGTGCGGCGGCCAGTGCTTCTGCCATGAGGGGGGAAAAAAAAAATTTCAATCTTCTGTGGTTATTGCAAATCATGTATGAAAAGGCCCGTCTTCAGTAGCAAATCGTTGAATCCAATACAGTCCAGAGATTAAGATCTGCATGGGGGATTCCTCGGTCACCAATGTGAATGGGTGGCAGCAGTTTGATCTGCGTAAGGCTTTCAAAACCAATCATGGTGTTCATAATCTGGGTACATAGTCCACTTCTGTCTTCTTTCCCCCTGTGTAGTGGAAGAAAGAGTGGCTGGGTGAGGGCGCAGTAAAAAGCACTGTAGCGTAGGATTGGCAGCTGATGAGTCATATGCTTCGCAAGGTTGCTGTAGGACTGCATGCAAGGTCATGGGGGGCCTGAATAATATAATCATTGTCCAGGACGATAAGGTTTGTCTGCGGTATTTCAAGAAAATCGTCGCGGCGGGTGTACAGCCTTCAAGCAGTTGGTTGCGCTGTACGAGCATACTGGATCCAGAAGTGACTGATATAGTTATCCATAGGGGAGTTTGTTTCCAGCTTGGTCTTGAGTAAGGTCTCACGATGGCGTGTTACTATGGAGATGTACAGGATATTAGGACACAACGGTTTAGTAAGGGTCTGATCTGAATCTTCAGGCTTCTTCTGACCAGTATTCAAAGGGTATTGTGGTAAGCGGGGATAAGCGGCTCCTTCCTTGAGACAAACATGACACTGCAGGTATGGCAGTAAGTCCAACATCGTCAGGACCTTGAAGAGCATTAAGTCCTGTGGTAAGACTGTTGTAGAATGGTTAGGTGGATCTTGGGCGTCATGGGTTCCATTTAGGGACCATCATAACATGCAGATAACGGCCTTAAGAGCTCTGCGGTAGCTATCCCATCTTCAGATGCGGGCTTCAAACAGGGTTAATTACTGGCACTAATGAGTAGATCCTGTATTTGTGCATCATGAGCTGCGGCAGAAAGGTCCGCTGCCAAGTACGATTCACAGGGACAGGTTGTTTGATACTAGGAAACGGCATCATCATAGTCAGGGAGTGACCAGCAATTTATTGACAACGGTGGAGGAGGCGGACTTATGAATGCGACCCTCTACCCCAATACAGCTAATTATGTAAGAGGAGATCTGGACACAGGGGGTATGGCCTTCAGTGATAAATTGATTAATAGGCATTTTGAAATGCCGTTGTACACAATTCTAGAATGGGGTATCCATAGATACCAGCTGAAACCAGAAAGGTGTTAGAGTGGAGCGGTTAGGAATGTCATCTCGGGATGTAACTGCTGGCAGCGCTAAGAGGCATTCACAGATGGCTGATCGAAGGTTCTCTAATATTCTTATCTGGGTTCCATAGGTTCTTGCTGTCATATTACGGGGCCCTACGGTGTGTATTAGGACTTCATCATGGACTCACTTCCTAGCTACAGGTATACCACTGCAAAGCCCAGTTCTAAGATTCCCTTGTTTTCTTATGAATCAGCCACATCTCCACCTGGAGGGCTCCCTCCGCTTCCTAATGAGCTTCGCTGGCCAATACTCCAGCGTTGGTTAAACGCTGGTGGTTTGATGGGTCCACTATGCTCATCTTTGTGGGGAAGGGTAATCATCAGAGGTTCCTGACAAGCCCAAGGGTCTCTAAATCTTTCCAAATTAGCCCCCACACATTAGATTTGCCTGGTTAGTGACCAACTGTTTAGAAACACTGCATGCGGGAATTTCATTGGGGTTCTGGCATTTACGGGTAGGCAATCTATCTAGTTTGGGGGTAAATGCAACATACAAAGGGCAGGTGGAGGCTTGCTTGGGTTATCAGTGACTAATCCACTGGTGGTATTGGGTACATGGGGTTTACTGGCTTTTTGCCATGTATAGAGGGGATCATTTTCTGTGAATAATCTCAAAGTCGTTACCCTCTTTCACAAGTGCAGCTGTATGCCGCTGGTGAGGAAGAAACAATCCTAACTTATCTAAACATTACATTTCTCATTTTTGGTAATAGAAATTGGAACATGCATGCAGATGAACCCTCCATATATCATGTCATTTAACCGGAAACTTATAAGGACCAGAGCGAGATAAGTGGGGAGAGGATGGATCGACCTGTTCACCTGTCATCCTCTAATTTCACTCATAACAAAAGTAAAGAATTGGTATTAGCAGATGTGAGCTGGGGTGTTTCATTGTCATAATCCTTACCGACTGTAAATGTGGACCAACAGATGGAATAGATACGCATACAAAGGAAGATCTCCTGCATTGAGGAGAATAGCGGACCCGGTATATACTCTCCCCTTATCTATGAGATACTTTCTCACATTCTTGTTGGGCTTCTAAACCAGCATTTTCTCATGAGGGTCTCTGCCAATCCCCTCGGTGCGACAATTGGGTATTGCAGGGTTAAACTAAGGCTTGACCCTTGGGTCAGATCGTATCACATGTCCTATGGAAAATAAGACACTTGTCCACCTGTTACCAGTTGTCAACTTGAACTAAGCTTAGGATATCCCTTTCTCTTTATTGTAGACACCCACTGGAGAGTGTACAATGATATAGGGGCCAAAAACCCCATTCCCCGGAATCCCACCCCGTAGGACAGGGGAGGTGAATACTGCACTTCGTCATCCCCCCACCCTCCAGAGGTTCTACCGGGGGCATCTGTTGGGCAGGGCCGAAGAGGTGTTTCTCTGTGTCTTCAGCACCTCCTACAACTCATGACTGGTACAGGGGCTGGTGGATCCGGCGTGCTGGGGGCGCGCGGTGCCTGGGGATGGGACTATGGGACCTCTGGGGAGGGACAACAGCAGGAGGTCCCTGATTATACTTGTCCTTGGGATAGATAACCAAGGGTATCGGGCGGACGGGCTAGTGGGCGGTTCTGGACTAGCCCTTCGGGGGCACAGCGTTTTTGGAGCCCCAAAACTCCTACAATCCTCTGGCTTTTGGGGAATTTTGCGTTCACATGCATACAGGATCCTACCCCTCGGGTGTTCCGCAGCGCGCCATTCTTGGGCGGGGGACGCACAGTGGCTTCTTTACACAAAATCTTCCTTTTGCAAACTTTTAGCCACTCGTGAGGTGAGCCGTGTGCCATTTCCAGCCATCCCATCTATCGGATACAATTTTTCAATACTCTCGACTATCTATTTTCTCATGCTCTTTTGGATGGCTGCAATTGCCCTTCTTTGGCCAATCCCACCAACTGTATACACATTTTACAGGCAGTATTAACAACTTTTTTTACTTCTTTCCTAAAAACTCATTCTCCTTGACTAGTCTCTCGGCCTTTCAACGGCAAACTTTGATCTTTTGTGATACAGATTAAAACTTTTTTGTGCTCTTTCGTTTGGGGAAGTGCTCCTATCCATGACAAAGCACTTACACAGCGTGGCCACGGAGCCGTGCCCGGATTCCCACGGTCTCACAAACACATAGGATCTCTATCAAATTATATAAAGATCCCTCATATTAACCAACATAGTCCAACCTTGGTCTGCCACTCAATGGTGGGGACCGTAACCATCGCCGGTCTTTGTACATAACATATATGTATATCATATATATGTCATGATCAATCCCTAGTGAATTAGTTCCAACCGGACCCACTGGATATTCTAGTAATACACAGATTCTTGTCCTAAAATAACCGGAGACTCCCTTACCATCAACAATTAACCATTTAGAGACTGTCAGGTTCCCACTATATTTCAGCACCATAGGGGTAAAGGGGGTTCGTGACTAAAAACAGTGAACAATCGAATACTAGAAGTCACGCAAAACAAAGTTCATGTACGTGGCACGGGCTGGATCAAAGTTTTTCTAGGTCGAGTCACTTTATTGTGGACCACCCGTCGGGACCAGATGCACAGCATTATACTAACCGGGAAGAAATCAAATTGGGACAAAAGGTAGTTAAATAAAATAGATGTATCAAATACTCACCGTGACCTTTTGAGGCTGCTAGTCTCAATTTGATATCCTACGGTCACTCGAGCCGGCCATCTGGCAGTGTTCGGAGTCCTCGGTGTCCTGGATCAACATCAGGCCACGCTCCTCACGTTGCGGCGCCAAAGTGTCGGGGGTCGTTTACCCAACACTGGGGGTCACCATTGTTGTCCCGGGGTACTCCAATCCGATAGGTCAGAAGATCATGTATCGGGGCCGATTAGGAAACTGAGGTCAGACGCAGTGTTTCTGGTTCTCGAATCTAATTCATTGTTCCAAGTATTTCTGACAATACAAGATGCATTACACACATATTTGTATGATCATGTAATAAGGCAAGCAGCAAGGCGCGATAGAGGTTTGATGGGGACGGAATGTATGTCCATATTTAGGCTGCTTTCTGAATAGATGTTCATTGGTCAGTTGTCTGCTGAGTTAGGAAGTTTCTAGGAGTGCATCTGCCAAAAATAAGTGTAGTTCCCAGTGAAATGATCTTTTTCTCAGAAAGGGAACTGATAACAAGACGCTGCCATCCTGAGGAAGCAATGATAACAAAAATGGTTACACTTGAACACGCGACCTTCTCTGAGCTTGCCTTCATATTTTGCTGTATCATTCTACACACAAAATTGGGTTTCTGCTAAGATGAAATGCATGTCAAGGAGAAAAAAGCTTTGGGATTTCTTAGTTATGCAACAAACACAATATTGGTTCAAACCTCTTTACCTTCACACTTTGAACATCAGTTTTTTTATCCAAAACAGCTGGGTTTCTGAACTGTCTTTGGACTGTTTTTGTGCAGTTTGGGGCAGAAATTCATATACATTGTTAAGACACTTGGGCAGTTTTTCAGCTAAACAGTCCAAAAACCACGCCAAAAAACGTCCAGTGGTTTACTTCAATAGTAAATTTTCTTCCCTGCTCTGTCGTTTTTTTGCAACACATTTCAAAAAACGACCAGCAGCAAAAATGTGCAGAAAAAAATGTTCTGTGCAGACTACAGAACGTTTTTACTATTAGGCTGTGTCTACACTGCACAGAAAAACGTCCGTTTTTTCAGCGTTTTTCGTTTTCGAAAATCATCTCCATAGTAGACTCTAAAGTAAAACACTCCTGCTGTCTACATGAGCTTTTTTCTGCGCTCGTTTTTTTTATGTAGTAGTTTGCAAATGCTCTAAAAACGCAGTAGTCGCTCACAGTAGTCTATGTATAAGCCACCAGACGTCTTTTGGCACCGGCGTTTTTTTCCACGATTTTTCAATGAAAACCCTCCCAGGAGACCCAGAGTTCCACCTATAGTGGGTAGTTAATAAAGTTTATACCTGATCAATTTTGCATATCAAGTTGTCTGATGTGTCCTTTTTTGAACCTTTTGTGATAAAATGGATCATTGCTGTTGGTCGCTAAAGACTTTGCCGCAATTCATATATTTACGGCAAAAATTTTATTTTTTTTTTTGCAATTTTGGCACCAGAATACGTTTTTTACGTATTTTGGCTCTAAAAACCTTTACTGAACATATTTTGGCGCTAATAAAGTGATCCCGCTTCTGACGCCAAAAAATAAGTTTTTTATGGATTTCAGCACCAAAATCTGTTTTTTGATGGATTTTGGGGCGTAAATCCTCGTATTTTTACAGATTTTGCCGCTAATAAAGCAATCTAGCTTTTGCCGCAAAAAATTACGTTTTTTATGGATTTCGGCGCCAGATTCCGTTTTTTTTTTTTTTACAGATTTTGGTGCTAAAATCTGTATATTTTAAGATTTTGCGCTAATAAGTGATCTCGTTTCTGACACTAAAAATTGTTTTTTTAAGGTATTTGGCGCTAAAATAATGCGTTTTTTTGTATTTTGACCGCTCTAATATCCTTTTCCTCCTACAGATTTTGGATGCTAATACAGTTATTTGCATGTATGGAAAGATAATGTGGGTTTTTGTGAGCTTTTGGTGCAAGAATATGGTGCAAAATTTAATACAAGTAGTAGCACGCATGCAGCAACACAACGGGACAATGTTGATCAATAATGGCTACAGTGATCTAAGGAAGTGATCTCTTAACATGTTAACTCACATGTAGGTTGTAGTTTACTTCCAATGGCTTTATTTGTGATACAATAATAAAGCAGTGCATAAAGAGCGCTTCAAAAAAAACGCTCCAAAATAAAACGAATAACGCCGTCACAAAACTGATGTTTTTTTCAGCTGCTTTTGAACAGGCAGTGGACAGAAAAACTCACTTTCTTGACATCGGCGTTTTTAGTATTCCGTTTTAAGTGTTTTTTGTCCACTGCAGTGTAGACATAGCCTTAAAGTCTATGTGACCTGTTTTCAGTAGTTTTTTCAGCTGTTTTAGAAAATGAAAACCACTGAAAAGCTGTGCAGTGGTGACATGGTCTTATTGTCTCCATCTGGTATCTTAGGTCAAACAGATAAACCAGTTAGAATTGAAAAGATCCCTCTTTCCCTGGACTGTGCCCCTATTTTGGATAATAATCATCCAGGAAGTTACGCTAATTGCAAAGTAGTAAAACCTTTTTACAAAAGTCTCTGTTACACATTACAGGGTACAACTCCTTCTTTATATGATGAAAAACCTCCAAAGATATGGATGTATACAAATAAAAATTCCAAATCAGTGTTAAAGGTCAATACTTAGGACACAATGCACAGTAAACGCATATAACCAATCATTAAGCAGTGGTAATTGTATAGAAAAATACATTACAGCTGAAATGAAAAAGTTAACAGGTTTGCTAAATCTTAAAAAAAAGAAATGAGTGAGTCATTGTCCGCTCTGCGTTGCAAACTATGGCATTGAGAGATTGCCAAGGACACTCTTGATGCTGGGAAATGTATGTACATGTGTGTATTCTTTATTTCCATCTGAGTGGCCCCCTTGTCTGGCAGGGTTGTCAGGAATGCTTAGTGTAGTAGTTTTGTATACATCTTTTGTTTTATGATTTATTTTTGATTTATCTCTACTATTATTTTAGGCCACGTGGTGGAAATTCTGTACATCGGTGGGTGGGAAGTTCCACTGATTTACTATTAGTTAACATAGCAAACTCAGAAGTTGAAGGTGTTTTACATTTTGAAGGTAAGAATCAGTAATCGAAAATGTGAAGTAATGACAGAAAAGTGAAATAGTCCCTATTTTATAATTACTGTATTTGGTTTAATGCTATTCTTTATGCACCCAAAAGGCAAAGCATGGTTCTTGCTGAGATATTTTGTATGACACATATTCCTAAGTTACAGACTGCAATCGGTCACTGTCTCAGCAGTCACTTGGGTAGATATATATGGTTCAAAAGAAAGCGGTCTTTGTTGCCCTTAGTATGAATGCAGGGTACAGTTGTCATTTTTTATTCTCTTGAAACATAAAAGCTGCATGCACTCTTATTGGTTGTTATGGACAACAGATGGTTTTTCTTCTAGGCAGTTTACATGAAGCTGTCCCATTCTTTAAAACTTGACAGTTTGTACTCTTTTGCTAAGTATCACATGGCATGCTGTAAATCCCAGCAAAGCTCAACTTGCAGTTTGCATTTGTCCAGTTTCTCTTAGGATTGTCTCTACTTGGCTTGTTATCATGTTATAAACCCATGGAATTTATAGGGAACCTGTCACATAGATTATGCCCCCCTTGCTGAGGACAGCACAAGCTAGTGACAGACATGCTGTTTCCAGTGCGGTATCCCTTAGGGCCTGTTGTTTTCACTCCGTGTTACAAGCGCTTTGTAGATCCGTCTTGGGACCGACAGAGCGGACCCCAAGACGGATCTAACAATAAGCAGCGACTTTATAACTGCGGGATATTAGGAAGATGCAGCGGCGTTCAGATGATAGAACACCACGGTGTGTTTCAACAGCGCCGCTCGGTACCTTCTTCAAATTAATTGCATAATGCATCTAAAAAACGCTTGTAACACGGAGTGAAAACTCCGTGTGAACAAGCCCTTATTCTGTAAGATGCTGTAGTTTTAGAGCATTTACCCCTCAAATCTTATTCATGAGCAGGAGTTAGCCCCACCCACAAAAGGCTAGCCCCACCCCAGTTATTCACATGTTTCTACCTATTCAAAGTAATAGGTTTATCAGTTGAGGTGGGCGGGGCTAGCCTCAGATGGGCGGGGTTTGAAAACAAAATGACTCTTCGAATGACTCTTGTGGCTGAAAACTGCAGATTTGAGCATTGAATACTCGAAAACTCCTGCATCTTACAGAATACGGGACACAGCGCTGGAAACAGCAGGTCTGACACTACCTTGTGCTGTCCTCAGCAAGGGGGGCATAATCTATGTGACAGGTTTTCTTTAACTAGGGTTTATTACTTTTTTATTAATCTTTTTGATTCTAAGAATTAAGAGGAGGTAGTGATATATTAGAGCTGCGCTCCCCTCACCTTTTTTTTTTAACTGCAAAATAAATTTTAAATGGAGCTTTCTGCAATTCCCTGTATAGCTGAGTGGCAGGGATGCAGCTGTGCCTGGGAAACATAGAAGAGGATGCAGCACTAAAGGCCACATGCATGAAAACTGTCTTGGTCTAAAACTTACTTTGTTGCCCATAGCAACCAATCAGAGTGCCCCTTTCATTTCATATAGTGCTCTGATTGGCTGCTATGGGCAACAAAGTGAGCTTTAGACCTAGACAGTTTTCATACATGTACCCCTAAATCTGCACCTTGCCATTTTCTTAGGATCATGATCCCCATTGATCATAAACTTAAAGAAGACTTATAAATGCCACACACTACACACTGGTCGCACTGCATCAGCAGAGTGATAAGGCTGTGGTGATACACGTAGGGGTCAGTCAACCCACATGGATTTTATGTGGTGATATTGTTTTTCTGTTTTCTCCCTTTGTGCTGTTTGATTTTGCAATATATGTGATCATGTCTATGCAAATTCTCTATTGTTAACAGTTTAGGGATTACCTCCTATGTCCATGATTTGCGTATTTTAGCCTCTTAGATTAGACTGATTTGTTACTACTTTGGAGTTTTTAAAATTTTTATATATGCTTTTCAGATTCCAATATTGTTTTGTCAATAAAGATATGATTTTAATGTGCAGGTTTTGGTCCGTGCCATATCTTTCTCTTTATTTAGTGGTATATTTTAGTCTTCTTTTACTTCATAAATTTTACCTGGAGGGGATAAGTCCTTGTTAAGCATATCTTATTAATATAACATTAAATTATAACATGGGAAAACTTATTTAAAACATAGATTCAACTGTCCTCACAAGACTCTTTTTGGGGACAGTAAAAAAGGATATAAAAGCCTTACTGTGACCTATTAATATGCCCTAAATATTTAACCCCTTAAGCCGAACACCTGAAAAGTCGTTAATGACCAGAACATTTTTTTAGTTTTTGCCTTCTTGCGTTTCAACAGTTATAACTTTTTTATTTTTTCAATGACGCAGTTGTATGAGGCCTCGTTTTATTCTAGACAAGTTGTACTTTATGGGGGAATAGTTTAAGTTCACTTATAAATAATTGCAGAATTTTTCTTAATTGTTTTAATTTATTTTTTATTTTTTATTTTTTTTTCACCATTCACATTTTGCACTTAATAACATGTTAGATTAATTCTACAGGTTATTACGGTCATGTGGATACCTAATATGTGTACGTTTTATTTGTGTGTGTAATATATGCACAATTTTTTTATTAAATATATATTTTTATTTTATAATTTTTTTATTCTTTTTTTAACATTTTCTGTTTTTTTTTTACTTTTTTTTTTCCGTAGGATATGCTCTGGGATCAGGGCTGTGTAGTACAGCCCCGATCTCAGTGCAGCTGCGGCGCCCGGAGCTGCAAATTCCGATGTCTGCAGCGACGTCAAAAGACGTCTCTGCAGACGAACGACCTGAAATGCCCAACGACAAAAGACGGTGGGCGGTCGTTAAGGAGTTAATTGATGGGGCCACAGCTGATCTTAATTAAAGGTGTCCCCTCCCCCCTCTAGTGCCCTTGAAAAGCAAATTTCAAAATCATGGAGAAGCTTGAAGAATGTGCCATATTTTCTAACTCACTCGACTGTTTCCACTTGTCCTTTGGCTGTTTCTATAAATCTCCCTAGGATGTTTTCATACAAAGCTTTTTTAAAAAAAAAATCCAGAGCCAAAGCCAGAAGAGGATTCAGCAGAAAGGAGAATGCGATGTCCTTCATTAGATTTCCCAGGTTTTTTCAATCCCTTCCTGGCTTTGGCTCAAAATACTACATCAATGAAACATTAAGGGCATATTCCTAGCTCATTGAATTGCTGCTTTTACCAACTGATATTTTGCAATATGATAAGAACTTGGAAAGACAGGTCGATCAGTCCACGTGGTCACACATACCTAGCAAGGTACTACTGGTTAATTAGACTTCTAAACAATGTGCCTTGTGGATGATTCCACCACTGTGTATATTTAAAAGGAGCAACTAAATCTATAATTTCTTGTCTATATTAGTGGGAGACGAAAAAGGCTTTCTACTTGGAGAAAAACTTCTTGGCTTTTTCTTTGTGATGTAGTGTTTTTAGTCGGTCTGTATTCATGAATAATTTTAGTTTATCTGTAACCTCTCCCATTGTGAGAACTTGAGGATGAATCCAATTTCATAACAGGCACCTGTTTCCACTAGTTTCCACTAGTAATACCGCATGTATGGACTTGGGGTGGTGAAAGAATTAGTTTCTGGGTGTTTTGAAATTTCCCACTGCCGGTTGCTTTTTATATATATGACGTTTGCACATGATCACTGGTCAATAATCCATGCCACATGTCCATAATTGGTGTCAGACATTTAGGACACTTATAATGGAAGATATAGTAATATCTGACATGAGACCAATTAGAAGAGAATTAAAATTTTTTGCTTCTGTCTCCATATTTCTTAGCCTGTCTTGTTAAAAGGACATCAGTTGGATATTTTGAGATCTATATGGAATAAAAAAGGCATATTTTGTTTTGATCTCCTTGAGTCATCCATCTTTCTTTAATAGATCTGCAACTTTGGATGTGCCCATCCCCTTCCATTCATTAAAAAGAGCAAATTCCCTCTCTCGGGAGAATTCCATGTGATCCCATAGCAAAATACACACCTTACTATACAGTTTGTATACCTTCTGCACCTTCTTCTAAGTAACCAGGGTATTGCAGAGCATTAGCGCTCTTCTAGCTATTTATGGCCAGTGAGAGTCTCTGATATGCATGAGGGCTATAGGGCTCCATTGTGGTGTTAAGGCTTTTTCAATATTAACATTTGAGTAGTACTGAATACAACCTCTTATACTAAGGAAGTTAATACCTCCTTCCTTTCCCAACAGAAATTTCTATAGGTCTTTTCTTTTGCTATATAAATTTTATGTATGCGGAGTTTAGTGCTGACATATTCCTATGTTTTAGTAGAATAGGTATGGTTTGGAGTGAAAAGGACACCTCAATCAGATGATAACAACATAAAAAAGATGTCGTAGATTTTCCCATTTGAAGAGAAAGGGAGGAGGAAAGCTTAGATTGTAAATAGTATCTTGAGTTTTCTCAAATTTGACCCCCAAGTGCATTTATATGGAATCTCAAAGTGCTGATATTTATGCCTATATTATGCTAGAGTGTCATCAGGTGCTGTATTGTGAGATCCAATATTTAACTTTTAGAGATATTGATATGAAACCTAGCAAATGCGCCAAAACTATGTGTATAAACAAGAACCCTCCAAAGTTGTTTCTTGAGAGGCTAAAAAAAAAGAAAGAATAATATCTTCTGTAAACACTGCTAATTTTATTTGTTATGGTAATACCGCTATACTATAATGGGGAGTCCTCAAGGGATCTAGCAAGCAGTTTAGTGGCTAGATTAAATAGAAAAGGGGAGAGTGGACATCCCTGAAATATAACCTTATAGAGCTGGAAAGGAATAGATAAAAAGCCAGTTGTATGGATTGTGGCTCCTTAGTCCTATTTTGTCCATCAGCCAAGGCAATTTTTTGTTATCAAACACTTTTTTTGGGTCTTGCACTAACTAGATATTCATTTTTCCTCAGCTGATGGATGTGCCCTCTCCATTACGGTCATCACCTTTCTTCTTTTTGATACTGGTGCTCTTCCAATAAAACAACCTGGGATGGCTTTATAAAGTACCAGTATAAAGTGAGCCAGGGACAGGCCTTTATCTTTGATAATATTTTGATGTCCTGATCACTCTGTGAAATTGGCCTATAGGAGCCAGACTCTAATGGGTATTCACCTTTTTTATGGTGTAATTTGATATCTGCTATGTTGGACTGTTGTGGCATACATCCCAACTTGACTGTGTTAAGTAAGGTTTCAGAACACTATTGGTTCATAGGACTTTATAGAATGTGCCTGTGAATCTATCAGGACTTGGAGCTTTGCCTGTTTTGACATGATAATTTTACCAGCAAGAAGTGGGGCACAGTTTTCCAAAAGGAATGCGGCTTACATAGAATATATCCAAAGAAAAAACTAGCTGATAGGGAATATTAAAATCAACCAATACAAAGAAGAAATATTCCTATTAAAACATAACTTTTAATAATAATTAATAAATATGGACTCGACAAAAATAACGAGTGATTACGTCTATCCTTTGTCCCCAGGGGTCAGAAGAGTTTTCTTCAAGATCCAAGACCTGCTAAGGTACGCAAGCTAGGAATAAAAGGTCACCCTAGTTCAGCCTTTAGCGGGACAAACTCCCTAAAAAGAGCGATCCTGCAAGAAAGTACCTAATGTACCTTAAAAAATACCATAATCTGACACGATCAAACAAAAAATGACAAACTCCTTGAAATTAGACCCAAACACGTTTCACTCAACTAAACTCCTCAGTGGGCTTTAGCAGGACTAATCTCCTCAATAATCCATAGTAGGGTAAGTGGGTAAGGCTAGTGTGCCCTTTGGGTAATGGTGAACCCAGTAAGATGACCACTTACTTTGTAGGGATAGTATAGTGGTCAATTAGAACACCTTTTCTACAATTCCTAGCTTGCGCACCATAGCACGTCTTGGATCTTGAAGAAAACTCTTCTGACCCCTGGGGAAGCAGGATAGATGAAATCACTCGTTAATTTTGGTGAGTCTTTATAGACTATAGATTAAAAATTCAGTTTCTTTTTTATACCTATGACTGATGTAAAATTACAATTTAATTTGAAACTTGAAATATGTGTATAATGAGACTTATTAGGCTTTCTAAACTCATTTTGTATTTTTCTTGTGAAGATTATCAGGATCTCAGCATTCAATTAGCTGGATCGGTCTCTATTTCTAGTAAATCTGGAGAAAAAGTAAGTTACACACTTTATTTTTCCTTGTATTTCATTGTATTAATTAATTGTATTATGTCGAGATGGTATCATTGTGACTAACACAGAACATGAAAACATTGATTTGCACTGTCTCACAAGAAGTAACATAAAAGTGAAGCAAATATTATGTTGACATTTTTACCATACAATAATGTTGGGATTTCTATAATTTATATAGACATTATGGGCGACATGCATGAAATTTGCCGTGTTAATGCCATATTTCATTTGCATAATAATGGCATAGAATGCGCCTGAATTATGATCCCGCTCTACAGTGGGTCATAAATAAGGTGCATTCTGGCTCAGGTATAACACTTTGAAAGTGGTATACCTGTTCCAACAGTAATGCACCTAAAATTGCTGTAGTGAAGCTATAAATATGTAGCTTTGCTACAGTTCTAGTGCGCTCAGGCGCTATGTAATGCGCCCGATAATGGCGTGCAGGAGATTTAAAAATGTATGAACCGGCCGGGCCTGATAGCGGGCTGAAAAGACGCCAGATATCTGTTCATAAATGTCATCCTATACCTTTTCTGTTAATGCCTTTTTGGAAATGAGATTACTTATCATACATAATTGCTATGTGTATATAATTATAATTTAATTATATTTTACCCACTAATTTATGTTGACTTTACATTGATCCACATTTTCTCCCACATTCTAAATACAATTACAATATAAAACATGAATCTATGCTCTATTACAGGGGTGTCAAACTGCCGGCCCTAAAGCTGTTGGGAAACTACAACTCCCATCATGCCCACTGTTATAGATTATACAAATGCATGATGGGAGTTGTAGTTTCCCAACAGCTGGAGGGCCGGCAGTTTGACACCTGTGCTCTATTATGTTATTTTTTATGATATAAATTGTATATGGAAATTATGGCTGTAAAATGAATACTAATGGAACATAATGCGAGTTATAAAACACAGTTGTCATATTGAATTATTGCTGAAATAAAATGTGGTGTGAATAATTTGACATTATATAAGTTGTGTATTTAGTGGCTGAACAGCTGTGACTAATGTGTATCTTTAATGCGGTCATCTTAAGTTAAGATTTCTAATTTGCCATTTTTACTAAATATTTTAAAATAAAAAGATGGAACCCGGACTTTTACCAATCAAATGTTCCTATATGTAAACATTTTTTTTTTTTTGTTAAGAGTGACACTTAAAGCATTGATATGAATGAATATTTAGCCATTAACCTTATGGAAGACATTTAAAAAAAACTTTGAAAATATAGGAATAGGTAGGGTTGGAGGCTGAAATGACCTGTATGAGAAAATTAGACAAAGAATGGGTTTCAATCAGTACAGTCTTAAAACACATTTTTAGCATTGTGTACTTTGTTTTCAAAGTTTTTTGTACAAATAGTTTATAATTTTACCTTATCAATTAATAATAATCAATAATGTTAATTATATATCTTTTAACAACT
This sequence comes from Phyllomedusa bahiana, assembly GCA_025379985.1. Taxonomy (NCBI): domain Eukaryota; kingdom Metazoa; phylum Chordata; class Amphibia; order Anura; family Hylidae; genus Phyllomedusa; species Phyllomedusa bahiana. Next base: position 79,785 of record JAODAL010005449.1, on the reverse strand, counting down.
AAGTTGTATCTCTTCTAATCTCATGAATTTATACTTAAAAAATATATTCTCCTGCAGGATTTTTGTTTAATTGCTTCAATGTTTGGATGCAAATTATCTTTGATAACATTTGATACACGTGCCTTTTCGCAACTTCAGAAAAGAGGACTGCAGCATTTTGGGCCAGGAACAAATTTGTCCATCATTTCTAGGTAATAGTAATTCCATTTGTTTTAGATTATAGTGGATGTCAATGCAACACTCATTTCTTTACCACATTCAGCCAATCAGAAAGAAACACATACTTAAATTTTAATGGTGAAACTTCTTATTTTAGTAAATATTTCAAACAGCATACAAAATAGTAGAGAAAAATAATAAATAATTGCCTATACTGCATAAGTCCATAGTCATGTGGAGAATTCACTAGGATTGGTGTAACCATCTTGACATGCCCCTATGCTGTGTATTGTTTAGTTAAGGACCACAGTAATTATTTGGAAGTTGGTGTGATGTTTTAAGGAAAACGTTCCTCTTTCTCAAACTTGGGTAATGCACCTCATCACCATAGTCCATATGTACAAAGTATTGGGATACCCTATAATTTCTCTAAAAGAACAAACATACAGAAAATATACAAAAAAATGGGCATTCAATAAATAGTGCACTTGTAGACAGATACTTATTAGAAACAAGAATTTATCATCTTCCATATTTTGTAAGGCTAAAACAGACAAATGGTTAACTATATCAGCCTATTATCCTACAATATTCATCCAAAGGAAAGCAAAAAAAACCCTCATGTTAAAGCCAAATCACTTCAATTTAGGGAAAATATAAATTTTTCCAACTCCAAAACTCCAAATGTGGCAGTCAAAATAAATCCCTGGATTAACAACTCTTCTTCAGAAATCTAGGCACTATAACTTGTATTACTTAAATTCCTCTTGTAGAGAGTTCCACAGTCTCACTGCTGAAACATTCATTCCTCTAGCTTCTTCCTCTTGTTCTGGATACACTCCTAGGTATAAATTAATCATATTCGTATTGAACCCTGATATATTTATATAAATTGATTATGTCCCCCGAAGTTTTCTTTTCTCTAAATTAAATAACCCTAATTTAGATAATCTTTCTGGTTATTATTTTCATTGCCCTTCAACATGCATAAGCTCTACAATATCTTTCTGATGCACTGTTGCCCAAAACTGTACACAATATTACATGTTGGGTCTTACTAGGGATTTGTATAGTGGTATAATTGTGTTCTCATTGTGTGCATCTATACCCATTTGGTACACCTCATGATCTTATTTGCTAGCTGGCTGATATTAGTTGCTTTTGTTAGGTATATCAGTGGCCAAGAACATTTTTTTTTTAAATACATTTTTTATTGATTTTCCAAAACCATAAAATTACAAAATTACAAAAACAGCTTTTATAAACACTTGTTTGGTGACATCACCCTTACGTCGGCTACATATACACACTTGCACTTTGGCATAGGGAGGGGTTCTATAAATAATCACCCTATGTGATGTAACAAAAACCTTAGGCTTGAGTATTAACAAAGCGGATCCTTCGTATATTACACTCCAACCCCCCTGTTTCGCATACCCTGCAAGCCACAATAACCTAGGGTATAACAAAGGCAGCAGGCATCAGCCCAAAGTTCCCGTTGCTCTGCGAGATGCCTGGATGCCTCGTCACCACTCTCCGTTATCCTGTCTTGTTAAGACACAGGGTTCAGGAATATGCAAGAGACAAGGGCCTCCAACCCACGTATGTTATAGTCTTGTAGCAATCATCTCTTAACCTTAACAGTCCCGCTTCCATTCTGTCCTCCATGTACTGGAGACAGAGGCGGAATTATCAATACTTCCTTGTGTCAAATCACTTTGACTACTTCGGCAGCCACTCCTCACCCGGGAAGCCTCCCCCATCCCTCCTCCCTCTCAAGGTAGTCTATCATAATCCTCCACACGGTGGATAAGCCCAAGGGTATGAGGCTAGATCGGTGCATAACATGAGGAGGCCCTCGCACATCCCCCCATGCCCATTTCCAAGCATCACAAGTGTCACCAAGTGTCACAGCCCTGTAATTCCGACAATCACTGTTTTTCACTGTATAGATTCCGTATGTCCGATGATACCTTTTTTAACCAAATTATATAATAAACTACAAAAATTGTGCATGCATACAACAGAAACCAAGAGAGAGATGGCGCCCCCACCCCGGACGAGAACCGCTTTCGAAACCGAAGTGGTACTACTCGGGGAAACCCCGAAACCGAAGCACGCGGGGCCGCAGGTGGAGGCCCTCCAGAGGCGCTCTTATCCCCACGTCCACGAGGCCAACCTTTACCTTTGTGACTTAATCTCCATCCCTATGGTAGCAGGTAGTATTCTCTGTTCAGGAAGGGGATCTTGGATTAACTTTAAGTCTTTCTAATGTGCCTGAAAGATCTGCTTTCAAGTGCCAACTGAATACTACAAAGGGTTCCATCATTTGGGAAATCTCCAAGTCGGACAGAAATTCCGTCATAAAAGGTTGCCATTTTGTGAAGAATCTGTCATACTGCGAGCCCTTCATTCGCTCTGTTATTGCTTTTTCCAAGAGCATATACCTCTTGACATGGTTAACCACCATGTCAGGGGACGCCATGGTACTATCCAACCACTTCTCCAAGATACATCTTTTAGCCCCCAATAAGAACACATGAACAAGAGAAGACTTTACCTCCAGGGATGTTAAGCAATGGAACAATAAAGCCTCTGGTTTGAGGTCTAGATCTATTCCGTCTATTTTACGTAGCAGTTCCAGAACACGTCGCCAGAAGTCCTGCGTATCAGGTCGGTTACATGAATAGTCGATTTGGTCGGTCGGGGGCCAAAGGATTGGGGGGTATATTAAAGCCATATATTTCGCCCTGTGTATAAAGCAGAATTGCGGTTCTTTCCATTTTTCGCAGATTATCAATTTACTAACTTTATTCCATCCTTCCAGGACCACTGTTCGTATGTCTGCGATGTTGAACTCTTCCCCCCCCAATATTTGAATAATGTTTCGGCAGTGGCTGTATTCATGGGCTCTCGAATAATTTTATATATCGCTGATAACGGATGTTTCCCCCCTGAATTTGTTGTTAACGCATAAAGGGATTCCTCACAAAGCATCCCCGTCACCCTAGATTCCAGAAACCCGCTCGCCTGACCATATGTCAAGAAGTGTGTGGCCGGAATACCATATAGGGACCTGAATTTTTGAAAAGCAAGTAGCTTCCCTGTGATTGGTTCAAAAAAGTGCGGTTCTCTAAGGGCCCCTCTCTCCGCCCAGTTCTTGTAATGGTCATTTTCTAGTCCCTGGGGAAATTCGGGATGCTCCCTTAATGACATGTGTTTGCTTATCGCCCATTGGAGCTTCAGCAACTTTCTGGTGGATTTCCACACTGCTATCGTGTCTCTGAATATTATATTCCCCCTGATATGCTGTAGAATTTTAGCGAATTTAGTATGCAGCAATGCTGCAAGATACCAAGGAGCTGAATACTTTGCCTCAAGAGGGGTGTTAGAGTAAAATTCAGTATCCCGTATCCAATCCAGACAGTGTCTCATGAGGCAAGCCAGATTGTAAGCACGTACATCTGGAAAATTCAGTCCTCCCAGCGATTTGGGAAGCATAAGCTTGCGTAGCGCATTCTTTGCTCTTTTAGTAGACCAGATGAACTTCAAAAAGGCCGAGTTTAACTTATTGACGTCCGAGTGCTTTAATAAAAGAGGGATCGTTTGGAGCGGGTATAACAGCCTTGGGAAACCCATCATGTGCACGAGATGACATCTTGCAACTAATGATAGCGGCAGACGGGACCACCTTTCTAGGCCTTTTGTTATCCTCTGAATCTGAGGAGGGAAGTTCAAGCGATAGATAGACTCTGGGCTGCGCCCAATTTTTATCCCCAGGTGTGTAATAGAGTCTTTGGCCACTGTCACTCTTTCTACTAGAGGGATCGCCCTGGGCATTCCCCCGCTCCCCGAGATGTACAAGATTTCATATTTTGATTAGTTTATCCGAAATTCCGAACACTCTGAAAAGGTACGAAGATACCGAAGAAGAGTCACCAAAACCCTTTCTGGATTTGCCATGAAAAAGATGACATCGTCCGCAAACATAGAAAGTTTCAGCTCCTGTCCACCCACTGAGATGCCTTTAAAGACAGGATGACAGTGGACATCCCTGTCTAGTACCCCTGTGCAAGGTGAACGGTTGGGATACAAAGCCTGGGATGCACACTCTCGCTTTGGGGTTTGAATACAGAGAAGACAGGAAGGTTCTAAAAGGACCATGCAGACCTATTTTGTCGAGGACAAGATTAAGCCACGCCCAATCCACGTAGTCAAATGCTTTTTCCGTGTCCACTGTCAATAGGGCCGCTTTGGGATGACGAGCATTACCAGATTGTGCTGCCTGCAAAACCATCAAAACCTTTCTAATATTGGCCACAGCAGACCGCCCTTTAACGAATCCAACCTGCTGCGAGCCAGTAACGGCAGGAATTACCCTGGCCAACTGGTCCGCCAGTATTTTGGCCTGTAATTTTAGGTCCACATTGATTAGTGAGATTAGTCTGTACAACGCTGGTAATGTTCCCTGCCTGTTTAAGTAGAACCTTAATATGCCCAGTGTTGGAAGTTTCGGGTTTGGGATCTCCCTGCAAGTAGTTGTTGTACAAATCGGCCAAGATCTGTGATATCTGTTTTTTTTAAATTTTAAAATACTCCCCAGAAAAACCGTCCGGTCCAGGTGCCTTACCGGGCCGTAGTCCCGAGATTGACCTTACTAACTCTTCCTGCGATATGGGAGCTCCGATCTGTTTCTGATAGCGTAGGGAGGTGAATACCCCGCAAACACTGCTGTGACTGATCATCATTCAAGTTTTCGTGGGTATACAATGTTTGATAAAAGGTACGAAGTATGGCCGTTATTTCCATACCTGAATTGTGTAAAGCTCCCTCCGTATCCCTCAATGCCAGAATGCTAGACCTAGCGATTTTCCCCCTTGCTAACCTGGCCAACAAGCGCCCCGCTTTATTACCATATTTAAATAAGTCCGCCTCCTGTCTGGATTGTTTAAATGCCTCCCTCTTCTGTAGCCAGAGCTCATAAGACTGTTTTGTCTCATTCCACTTGGCCTTGTTCTCTGCCGACGGTATTGCCAGAAAAGCCGTGTAGGTGCGGCGTAGGGATTCGCTAAATTGTTTAATTTTTTCTGTCTAAGTCCAGTTATATAAGAAATCAGTCTCTCTAATAACCGCCTTTCTTGCGTCCCAGAATATTTGGCTGGAGGAAGCTGAGTCCATATTGCTCGTGGAGTATTCTAGCCACCAGCCCCTAAGTGTGTTCTGAAATTCTTCATCATGAGCCAAATAGCCCGAGAATCGCCAAATATACTCCGTACCCCTGGGAATCTGATCTTGTAAATCCAATGAAACAGGTGCATGATCTGAAATTATCAAATCGGTTATCATTACTTGTTCTATTCGTGGTAGAAACCTAGCTGGGAGGAGAATATAGTCAATTCGTGACCATGCTCAGTGTGGGAGTGAATAGTGCTTGTATTCCTTATCTTCTGGGTGCAGCACTCTCCAAGGATCTATCAAATCCTGATTTTCCAGAAATTGTTCCAAGAATTTCTCTTGCCTATGTTCAGTTCTATTCATCCCCTCCATGCACTTCCTATCTTCTTTGGCAGACAGTACCGTGTTCAGGTCCCCCCAATAACTTTGTACGGTGTCCCGTCACTTTGGACGACCGCTCCCAGAGATCCCAAAAATGCTGACCATCCCGAATTTGGTCCGTAGATGTTATAGATGGACATGGCTTCAGTGCCCGTGATGAGGAGTAGTTGTACCCATCTGCCCTCCGTGTCCGCGTTTGTTTTGATAATATGACCTGGTAAATTATTTTTTTTTCCATATTCCAAAGCTTTATTGAATACAAAAATGGATACACTCAAAAGTTACATCAGGTGCAACAATATTCTCGGTGACACATTATGGAAGAACATGAACATAGCAAGTGTTAACAAAATAAAGAGAACCATTGAGGTACAATCATATCAAAATTAGCTGGTCGGTCTGTCTCATCGGTCAGGGAGTATCGTAGAACATAAAAAGACTATATCTTTTAGAAAGGATGAGTGACCGAGATCATCCAGAGACTAGTCCGTCCAGGTGTCATTGCTGAGATCAGCGGTGAGATATATCCATTACACATCTGTAAACCTAAACAAAACATAGTCTAGTAAAAGCAAACATTGGGGAAAAGGGCGGAAGAAGAGAGGGGGTCAGCCTCGGTGGTCCTAAATATAAGTCATCCACAGCAACGGGGCGGGGGACATCTAACAAGCAGACAGAGCGCCCTGGACCCATCAATGAAAGGTGCGGTAAGTATCGGTTTGGCAGAAAACAAGCCAGTCCTCCCAGGTCCGCAAGTGTCTAAGGGATGCCTGGGGAGAGACATTTCGGAGCTCCTCCATGCGCTGCAGGGAGTGGACCTCCTGTAGCCACGAGGAGATAGTTGGCGCTGCCACTGACAACCACAAGCGAGGTATCACCAGCTTCGCAGCCAGAATTAGGAAGGAGATTAAATGAGTCCGAAGAACGGGGGTCGGGAGAGGGGTCTGGAAGAGAAGCAGGGCCGCTGGGTCGTTAGGAACTCTAATTCCTGTAATCAATCGGATGAGGTCCAACACCCTCCCCCAGAAGGGTTGCAGTTTCGAGCAGCTCCACCAGATATGGGACATTGTCCCAACCTCGGTCTAACATCGCCAGCATAAGTTGGTGACCCCAGAGTATAGGGAGTGGAGAAGAGCTGGGACCCTGTACCAACGTGTGATAATCTTATAATTTAATTCCTGAGCTTTAACTGAAACAGATGACTTGTGTGCTAGAAAGAACATTTTCTCCCATTCCTCCGGTTCAATAGTCCTACCCAACTCCCTCCCCCAGCTCCTCTGGAAGAGGTAGTCCCCTCCGATGGACGCCTGCAGAAGCCCATAGATTCTCGACAAAGTGTGTTCCCTACCGAGGTCTCGTAGACACCACTCCTCAAGTGGCGTAAGGGGTCTGTGAAGGTCAAATGGGACCTTACATGCAGAATAGAAAATGCGAAGTTGATAATAAGTTAACCTGGAAAGTGCCGTCTCTGGCAGCCCCTCTGTCAATTCCAGGTAAGACTTAAGTAAGTTTCCTGAGAACACAGCCCCAAACACCGTGGAGGTTGGGCCACCGCCTAGGGACCTAAAAAGAGCTTGGGAAACCTGGTCAGGGACAGCTGGGTTTCCTCGCAGTGGCATACAGGGACCCCCTGGTCGGAGTAAAGTCATCTTAGATGCATACTTCCTACAGACTGAGACGGTAGTGCGGGTTACCATCGGTACCCGGGAGAGGAGCTTGTTCGTCAAGTGCGTGACCGGCAACCAAGGCAGTGCAGACACCGGGGCCTCGAACATGAGGGATTCAAGTTAAACCCACATTTTCACGGACGCTTCACGGAATGAGTCTAAGACCCGGGTCATAACCGCCGCTAGATAGTAGGCACTAAAGTCTGGGAGAGCTAGTCCCCCTTCTATCTTTGGTTTGGTAAGAGTAGAGTACGCTAGCCTGGGGTGCTTTTTAGCCCAAACAAAGTCTGAGGTCATCTTATGCAAACCATCAAAAAAGGGGCGTGGAAGCAGGACAGGAAGGGCCTGAAAGAGGTATAGAAGAAGGGAGAAGGACATTTATCTTTAGTATATTTATGCGCTCAATCCAACTAAAGTCCTTCCTGTCCCACTTCAACAGGTCTCGGCCAATGGTCTCTAACATACAGTAGGAGTGAAATTAAGCTCATAAGTCTGATCTATACTAGCCGGAATGTGTACTCCCAGATATTTGAAGGACGAAGTAGTCCAGGAGAGGGGAAAAGTAGACCTCAATTGCCTGAGCATCTCCTCAGGGACGTTTACGCTATGGACCACACTTTTGGTCATGTTGATTTTATGTTGTCTAAAAGAGCCATATTGCTGTAAAACTCTAGGCACCGCCGGCAGCGAGGATATCGGGTCTGTGAGGTAAAGCAGCAGGTCGTCAGCAAATGCCAGGCACTTGATCTGATGGCGGCCAATGCAAACACCCCTGACCGCTTCCTCCGCCCTCAAAGCCCGCAGTAGGTGCTCCATCACTAGGATATAGAGTAGGGGAGATAAAGGACATCCCTGCCTGGTACCATTACCTATAACGAAGAGGGAAGAAAGCATGCCGATCACACGAATCTGCGCCCTGGGAGAGCGATAGAGAGCCAAGATACGGCTCAGCATAGCCGGTCCCAGGCCCAAATGCTCCAAAACTCCCTCCAAGAAAGTCCAATCCACACGATCAAAAGCCTTTTTGGCATCGAGTGACAAAAACACACTGGGCAACTTAGCGGAATGGACATGGTGGAGAAGGGTGAAAGTCTTGAGGGTATTGTCCCTCGCCTCTCTGGAGGGGACAAATCCCACCTGGTCCGGGTGTATGAGTGAGTCCAGGAGCGGGCTAAGCCTCAGAGCAATCAGCTTAGCAAACAGCTTAGCGTCTGTGTTAATGAGGGAAATACGGCGGTAGCTCGAGCATAGTGTGGGATCTTTACCGTCCTTTGGGATCACTGTGATATATGACTTTAGGAAGGCGGGGTCGAAATGGGAGCCTTGGGACACCGTATTGAAAGTTTCAAGAAGGGGGCCCTTCAATTCTTCGATCAGGGTTTTGTAGAAAATGGCCGTGTAGCCGTCCGGGCCCGGGCTTTTCCCCGAAGGAAGGGAGGAGATTGCTCTTCCAAGTTCCTCAAAGGAAAACGGCTCCTCCAACGAGGCAAGGGACTGGGGATCCAAAAGGGGCAAGGCGGTGTTAGAGAGGTACCTATTCAATGCATCCCGGAAGTCCCTATGTGGTATAGCTCCCTCCGGTGGGGGAAGGTTGTACAGCCCCATATAGTACGAGTGGAATTCTTTCAGGATGTCGCTAGTGAGATGAACCAACCGGCCATTTGAGGATTTAACGGAAGGAACAAACAGGGAGGCCCTTTTATCCCGTAGAGCACGAGCCAGACACTTCCCCGGTTTATTGCTCCAGGAATAGAAGGAGCTAGCGCAAATCTGTCGATAGCGCTTCTGTTTGTGCTCCATCAGCTGCAAAATTTCATGGCGGAGAAGGGTCAGGTCCCTAAAATCCGACTCCCGTCCCGAGGACTTGTGAAGCGATTCCAGGGTATTCAGGCGTTGCATAAGGGAATTAAGTTTATGGGACTTTTCTCTCTTAAGCCTGGCCCCGTGCTTGATAAGAACACCTCTCAGCACACATTTAAGCGCCTCCCATTTAAGTTGCGGGGAGGTAGCGTCTGAAGCATGCGTCAGATGAAACGAGGTGGACGCCTGCTTCAGGTCCGTAAGACAGACGGAGTCGGACAGGAGGGACTCATTGAGCCTCCAGGAGAAGGGCGGTTTGGCGCAGTGCGGGAGGGAGAGATCACAATGCACTGGGGCGTGGTCCGAGTGTAGGATATTATCGATGAATGCGTGCGAAATCTGTGGTAGCAGGGAGTGTGCGGGAAATATGTAATCTATCCGGCTATATGACTTATGTGGGTAAGAGAAGAAAGTGTAGTCACGCTCACCCGGGTGGAGTAGCCGCCAAACGTCCACTAGTTGCATGTCGTGGAGCAACTTACGGATCCTGTTTAAAGCACTCGGGGCAACTGTGGAGCGCCCACCGGAAGTATCTAGCATGGGATTAAGAGTGAGGTTAAAGTCGCCACATAGGATAAGCTGACCTTGAGCGAAACAAGTTAGAGCATCTAGAGTGTTAGTAAAGAAGGACGAAAGACCAGTGTTGGGGGCATAGATATTAGCAATCGTGTAGATCCGACCCTGGATGTTGCATTTGAGAAACAAGAAGCGCGCCTCTGGGTCTGGAAGGACATCCAGAACCTGAACCGGCAATGACTTGTGAAGGAAGATCGCAACCCCCTTTGTTTTTGCCACCGAGTTGCTGCTCTGGTACCAGGCAGGGAAATATCTATTACGAAAACCCGGGAGGTGGCCATGCAAGAGATGCGTCTCCTGTATACAGAGGATATGCGTCCGTTGCTTGTGGAAGTGGTAGAGGATCTGTGAGCGTTTCTCGGGAACATTAAAACCCTTAACATTAAGGGATGTGATTCTGATGTTAACCATCAGGGAAAGACAACACTACAGTCATAGGGTTGAACCCGAGAAAGGCAATGTTAGTGACCAGCGAGACCGACCTAGGGGCAAGGGTGAACATCAAGGGAAACAATAAACAGGTAACCCAAGAAAAGAGCCCGACAAATTCAGGCCAAAGCCCAACAGAAGGCAGAAATGCAACTGCTGAGGCCAGACTGCTACAGAAAAAGGCCAGTGATCCCAGGGGGCATGAAGGGACACCAACACAATTTAACAATTGCATTTACAACGAACAGAAGTAACAAATTGGAGGAGACGTCCCAGGAAGCCTAGAACGTGCAAACAGGTCCGGTAGCGGGGAATGGGGTCACGGCACACCCTGTCGGGTGTGTGCCGCCAGCCCATAACCCCGACCACCCCAACATTACAGGCCAGCCAAAAAAGACAGAAAATAGAGATTAGGAAGCACAAGTAAAACCACCTATGAAAAGAAAAAGGAGCAGAACACCTCAAGATCGTTTCAAGGACATCAATAGGAGACTATTCCAGCCCCCAGAACAGAGCTATAATGCAAAGACCAAGAAAGATTAGGACAAATATGCAGTATTGAAAACTTGAAACCTATCTGTCCAGTCTCTCAGCTGCCGGGTCAGCGATGCGGCGGCCTCTTCGGCGAAGAAGGTTCTGAACTGCTTGGTCTCCGCCTGGATCTTTGGGGTTTCGGGAGAGTCTCTGTGCGAGGTCTGAGCCGAAGGTCCCCAGGAGCATCCTGGGGTGAGGCAAAATCCATTTGCAGCTCTGTCTCCCAGTCCGGCAAGGTCATTTCGGGAAGGTTCAGGGAGGCAAGGAAAGCCGGGAGATCAGATGGTGTACACATCGACAGGACCCTATCTTTATAGCGAACCTGGATAGAAAAGGGGAAACCCCACCGATAGGGGATACCTCTGTCTTGCAGGACGGCCAGAAGCGGCTTGACCGCAGCACGTAGTCGGAGGGTCCGTCTGGAGAGATCAGGGAATAGACCAAGCTGCATGTCATTGTAGGAAACATTTTGCATAAGGCGGGCCTTTCGCATTATTTCTTCTTTGAGAGTGTAACGATGTACTCTGCAGATTATATCTCGCGGTCTTGTGGGGTCTTGACTTTGGGGACGTAGTGCCCTATGCGCTCGGTCAAACTCGATGCTTGTTTCCTCTGGTCGACCCAGCACATAGTTGAATGCCCGGGTTAGAGTGGGAATCAGGTCGCCCGTTGTAACGCTTTCCGGCATCCCTCTTATCCTGATGTTATTTCTTCTGCTACGGTTTTCAAGGTCGTCGACATGATTCACCAGCTGGGTGAACCGGCTCCTTTGGTCCACCACTGAAGCTTGGAGTGCGGCGACAGCAGAGGCCGTAGATGTTTGGGCAGTTTCCACCTGCTGCATTCGCTCCTGAAGGGCAGTGACGTTAGCTTGCACAGGTCGTAGGTCCTGCTTCCAGGAGTGTCGTAAATCTTGAGCCATCTGCTGGATATCAGCTTTGGAGGGGATTAAAGAGAGAAGAGCACGTAGCTCGGGATGAGCTGCCAAGGTGTTAAAGGCTTCTTCCGGCGGAGGCAGGCCAGAGGTTGAAGCAGCGGAGTCCGAACCTGCCAGGCCTGAAGAGAGTGTCCCTTGCACCCCCGAAGGGCCAGGGTTTTGTCCAGGTGGGGTTGCATCCCCTGGTGACAAGCTTGGGGTAGTTTGCCACATCGATTCTGGAAGGTAGGAGGAGGAAGTTGCTGGAACAGTCTCCCACATAGGGGTTGACAGGGGGTCGCTGGAAGGCATAGCCCGACCACTCTGAAGAAAGGTGGGCACTTCAGATTGTGGGTGCGGGTGATCAGGGCTGGGGCGGGTGTCAGTGCCCCCATTACTGGAGCGTAGCGGCCCCGAGATTATGCCCCTTGTGCCTCCTGTAGCCTCATCGGGCCAAGAGAGAATTACAGTCCCCAGTGCCAGTTGGTGTTGTCCCTGCCATGGGTTAGCTAGGGGTTCTGCAGCCCATTGCCCCGGGGATGCAGATGTCCCGGTATCACTGCTCCTTGTAGGGGGGAGGAGGAGGCCCGAATCTGCTGCTGCTGGGCTGAGGAAGCAGTTAGGGCCTCTGATGCCGCCAGATGCCTGCTGTTGTCCCTCCTTAGCCGCCTGATTAGCTGATGGGATGAGAGGTCGAGTCTCGGGACGGGGGTGGGAGCCGTACTGGGGTACCTTTGAGTTGGAGTCCCCGGACTTCCTCCGACTGTCGGGCCCAGCACGCGCCGCCGCAGGCGCGAGGCCTTCCGCTCCTCCAGTGACCTCCGGCGCTCGTCGGGTCTCGGCCGCCATCAGCTTCCCCCGGTCTCGCGGAGTGGCAGGAGAGTGCGCCGGCAGAGCAGGTAAGGAGCGCGGGCTTCTGCGGGTGTTCACCGGCGCTGTGGCGTCCTCTGAGGGCTCCCGGCGCAGGCCGCCGATCTCCGGCCCCTGCAGGCAAGATGGCGCCTCAGGCGTGGATGCGCGGGACGGCGGGAGCTCGTCTGCTAGCTCCGAGAGCGGGGCAAAATAGTTGGAGATAGTGATGCCCTTCGCCACTGGTATCCTGGGGGTCTTGGTCACCTTTCTGCCCCTCTTGCTCCTCATGACAGGTGTTTAAATGGCTGTTTTTTGGCCTCCTAGGACGGAGCTCCTCTCCTGTGCGTCTTCCTCCTTACATCGCTAGCCACGCCCCCCGACCTGGTAAATTTTTATGCAATAATATTAGAACTCCTGCTTTCCCTTTAACTGCCGGAGAACCAATTACCTCCCCAACCCATAGTCGTTTCATCCTGTGGAAATCCCCTGCATCCAAATGAGTCTCCTGCAATAATGCTACGTCAGCTTTCAAGCGCTTCAGGTGACGAAGCACCATTAGCCTCTTGTTAGGCGACCGTAGCCCCTTCACGTTCCATGTAACTATTCGTGTGAACGTTTTATACTTACACAAGTCATCCCAGTCGGTGGACGCCATCCCTCATGCATGCAAATAACCCTAAAGACACAAACAACAACATAGCAAAAACAACCCAGAGGGCAAATGTTACGCCTTTTAACAATGAAACTTTGAAAGACCCTATCATCGCTTGTAGTGGACATAGGACCTTCGCCAAGTGTGACCATTGGGTGTAAGACTTCACTTTTTTCGTTTTGGAGTACCTTCAAATTTTACTCCCTCCCGCGGAGACTCTAGAGAGCGTATCTCTTGTTAGTATATCTGGAGCGTAACCACAGTCCAGCCATTCCCTTTGATAGGCTAGTATGCGCGCTGAACTCTAACCCTGTATGAACCATTGCCTAGGTGAGTGACTTAGAAAATATGAACGTATTGTACTAAAGGATACGGCAATGACCCTGTAATGTCTCCCAGTGCCATGCCAGCACTAGCGTCCAGCTGCTTGTAAGCAAAAGGTCCTTCCAATTATTGATTCTCAGGTGTCCATTGCTGAGGATGATCTTCGTCGCTTTGTAGATGACGAGTTACGTTCCTTCTCCCCTGTTACCTCCTCGTTCTCTTTCAGAGGGCGAGGTCATATAGAGTCGTGGGTGGTTCTTCTTTTCGGAGATGTTCCCTGGGTCAGTTTCTGGTCGTCCCAGGAGCGTAGGAAAGCCTTTGCATCCTCCGAACTGTGGAAAGTGGACACATTTCCATTTCGATGGTAAATTTTCAGAATTGCCGGATACAGGAGAGCAAATTTTTCTTTCTTATGGAACAGATCCATGCAGATGTTAGAGAAGGCTCTTTGCTTTTTAACCACCTCTGCTGAATAGTCCTCAAAAACCAGGATCCTTGACCCTCTGAGTAGTAACGGGGTTCGACGGCTTTTGAAGGCTCTTAAAATTGCTGCTTTTTTGGCGAAGTTTAAGTATTTCATGATCACTTGCCTAGGTCTCTCTTGTAATGCCTGCGGCACCTTTGGATCAGAGTTCATGTAGCTGCGCTTATCTGGGCCTACCCAATGAGCACGTTCGACCTCACAGGGTTATGGTAGATTCAGTGTCTCGGGCAGTTCTGTTTCACAAATTTTAATCAAGTCTTTTGATGGAATAGTTTCGGGGAGGCCCATCACCCTAAGATTGTTCCACCTGGAGCAGTTTTCAAGATCGTCGACCTTGCTCCAGAGCCTTTTATTTTCGTCCATAAGATCCTGGATTTTAGAGTGGTGTTTATCAGCATTGTCTTCTAAATTTTGGACTCTGAGTTCCACAGAATCCATTTGCTCAGTGTGTAGTTGGAATTCGGCTCGAAGTTGCTGGAGCCATCAATTTTCTCTCCAGGGACCGATCTTCCTGAATGTCCTCTAGCTCAAGCGTGTCATCACCCTGCAATGAGCGGTCTATCTGTCTGGGGGAAGACGAGCGTGGAATTGATGACAAATCTGCAGTAGGGCCTGGGTCTACCACATTCCCCTTCTTATTTAGTCCTTTTGTCTTGTTTAACTTTTCAGTTTTCTGGAAATATCCATGAGAGTTAGATCACCGAGGATCAGCTTTAAAGTCACTGGGAAAAGTAAAGTCGGGCTGACTTTAGTCGGTTTCGTTGTTCATTCACTGGCAGTGTAGAGAGTTTTTTTTTTTTATTATTATTTCCCCGCAGTTGTATTGTTGGTCAGCAGATGGCGATACAGCACCCGGGATTGTGCTTTATATTTTACAAGGCTGGAGGACAGTAGAAAATGTCTCTGACCCCTCAGCAAATGCACACAGTTACATCCGTCCCAGTATTTTCGTGCCTGTATATCTAGGCAGAGAGCAGGCTCAGGGGCAATAAAAGAAGATGGCCACCGTGGTGGAGGTAATGGTGCCAAAATTCCCGCCCAGAAGGTATCAGCTTGCCACTGCTCTTTATGACTATGGTATCCCTTGGGGTATTCTCCTCCCCCAGCTCTCTCCCGGTCGTCTCTGTGAGGCAATACAGGGGTCACCCGGGTGTCTGCTCGCCTGTGATCTGTGTATTGTGTCCCGTTCTTACTGCCGCTTGTGCTCCACAGGCGCGCCGCCTGGTCACTGCGTCGCCTGGTTCCTGCCCGTCTCGGCTCTGACAGAGCCCATGAATGCGCTTCACAGATGCGCTGGACGTGCGCTGATGCCTCCGCTCTCTGTCTATCGTGGCTGGTGCCTCTGTCGGGTGTGGATGTCGGGTCTCCGGAGTAGGTATGCAGGAGCTCAGTCTCTCCACTCACTCCATCACGGCGCCGGAACCGGAAGTCCTTAGAACAATTTTAATAACGTCACTGGTGGATGCACTAGCCTCTTTTTCCTGACCATGGAATATTAGGGACTGTATTTTTCTTGAAATTAGAGAAAAGTATCCCTACTGCCAGCAAATCGCTAAATAAGAAATGCGTTCTATAGGGCAATTTGGGTTACGTGGACAGCCAATTTTTAAATGAGATTTTTGCGCATGACGCTGTAGAGCTGTATTAATTAGTCTGAGAGGTCAACACCACCGATTAAATTTGTTATATTCCTGGATGCAATCGGGTCTGATGGTGAGAATTAGAACATCCATTTTGTCCTTAAATTTAACAATGAGCAGTTCTTAGCTGTGGATAGCCCTGCTCTCTCCCACTCTTAACATCTGTCCCAACAAAGTTTTGGGGAGACTTTTTTGATTTTTATGGATGGTTCCACAAGCTAGTGGGAATAGGGCTCCAAAGGCCTTTGTCAAAGGGACACTATTGTACAAATTGTCCAGAGGAAGTTGGTATTTTGGGCAAGTAAAGGATGAATAAGATCCCAAACTATTTTGCCACTTAAACCCAGGCCCAGGGGACATTCTGGTTTCTTTTCCCTCGTAAACCTTGAAGTGATACGTGTACCCAGTGGCACTTTCACATAATTTTTACATTTTGATGCCATACTGGGCACATTTGTTTGGGAGGTATTGACAGACAAAATTGCAGCCTCCCTTTAAAATTAATAAGGGATTTGTCTATGGGAATATTTTGTTTGGGGTTATAAAACTGGCTAAATGTTTGGCTGGGGTTAATTGTATGTATGACTAAAACTCATATTATACTAATTTTCCATAGATACCCTTGATAAAGGTCTCTGGGCTGGAAACATTGGGGTCATGCTCTATGATTAACACATTTTATGATGTTATAAAATTCACTCGGATCATAAATTTCTGATTTTGCACTGTGACTAACATTTTGGAAAATAAAGATAATTTTGGCATATAGGAAATCTGAGAGTGCCATTGAAGATATTTTGTGACTGTAGGAGATTATAAGAAAGAAGATGGCTCAGTCAGCCCTGTCCTGGATTTCAAGGAGCTCAACCATTATGTACGGGTTCCCAGGTTCCATATGGATTCCCTCAAGTCAGTTATAGCGGCTCCGAAGCAGGGCGAGTTTCCTTTGTTTCAATGCATTTCCAAATTTTGGCTCTGACATTTAGCCTCGCCAGAGTCTTGGCATCCCTCATGACGATCCATTGTTTCAGAGGGATTGCCAGGAGTTCCTTGACATGGTCCTCAACAAACACTCAGCCTGAGAGTTTCTTCTGCCAGCGAAGTTTCAGATCTTACGGTCAGGTGTTTCTCTTCTTCGGAAATGCTTTCCGTATAGCCTCCGCACTCCATAGCACTCCAGACTTCGACCTGTTTGCATCCTACCTCAACTATTAACAGGGTTGTCTCGCTACAAGGATTGCATTTTATGTTAAAGATCTTTCAAAAACAAGTCAGTTTGTAATTTGTGTCCATTAACAGTGACCTACCCATTCCTAGATATCCCTTCTTGTATGGGCTGCAGCAGCTCCTCAGGTGGCTATAGCTACAGATCTGTTTGATCTCTCCTGATAGGCTGCCAGTGCTGGTCGATATAGCTACAGACTTGGTGTTCTCCGCAGCTCATCACTGCAGGGGAGTAGCAGCCAGTAAACACGACCCTGAATTAAAAAATGAAACTGAGAAAACAGGACTGAAGTAGGATGAATTGATGTAGTGAGACAACCCCTTTAACTCCCGAATTATGTATCCAAGTCCTGAGATCCTCTGGCTCTCGCCCTAGACACCGTAGTTCTTCCATGGACTGAGTTTGTGCTTGTCTACCGTCCCCCCCCCCTCTCTTTCCCTCTTTCCTCAAGTGCTAAAATGCCTCAAGAGTAAGAGGGTTCTAGCCATACTCATTGCTCCAGATTGGCCCCGCAGGGCCTGGTATGCGGATCTCCTCTCCTTATTGGCAGATATCCCATGTCCCCTCCCTCTACACCCAGACCTTCCTTTCCAAGGTCCTCTATTCTACTCCACTTTACCTCAGCTGTGTTTTATGGCTTGGCTTTTGAAACCACAATTTTGGAATCTTGTGGTTTCTTAGATTCTGTGGTTCAGACCAGGATTCGGGCCTGCAGCTTTTTTTGCCTTGTGCGAGGCACTTGGTTTTCACCCATTGGGTTGTTCCGACCCGCATGTACTGTCTACTCTCCTTCCTCCAGTTAGGACTGGAGCAGGGCTTTGGCCTTTCCTCCTTGAGATGTCAGATTTCTGCCGTCTCTGTTCTTTTTTAGCACACCTTGGTCTCCTGTCTTCAGATCAAGACTTTTTTTGCAAGGGGTACCTAAAGTGGAACCTAAATGTGTTTCCCAGTTTCACCTTATGAGGAAATAGTGCTGCCCTCTCTTGTATCTTAGGTGAGGGGTCTCCTCATTGTTTAGGTGTTGTCAGGGCTGTTTGGATCTAGCTCACTGCCACTGAATATTTTAGATATTCTGATTCCCTTTTTGTCGTTCCAGAGAGCCTGCATAGAGGTCTGGTGGCCATAAAGGCTACCATTGCCAGCTGGATTTGGTCTGCAATCTCAGACGCGTACAGGTCGAGGTGAAACTCTTCCATTTCGAGTCACTGCTCATTCAACTCAAGCTGTTGGTGCCTCCTGGGTGTTGCAGCATCAAGCTTTGGCGTCCCAGGTTTGCAAGGCTGTGATTGAATTGCATCAGCCAACTTGGCATTGGCTGATGCAATCCTTGGCCATAAGGTATTTCCGGCAGTGGTAGCATCACTGACTCGCACTGCTGTTGTTTTTTTCTAATTTTTACCCACCATTTGGAACTGCTTTTGGGCATCCCAAGGTATCCCCCAATGATATTGATGAGAAATTTGGATTTTGAATTTACCATGAAATCCCTTTCTTTTCCGATTTATTGGGGGACACAGATCCTTCCCTCTTTTTTTGTCTTGTTTTATTCTGATTTAAATTTTTGGTATTCTCCTTGTAATTGAACTGTGGTTAATCCTTTTTGCTACAGCTTTTGTACCAACTGAATAACCTGGTTTCAGTAGGAGGGATACAGTCTGCCCATGTGTTTGGTTTCCCCCTAGTATCAGCCTCCTCGGGCGAGGGCCTATACCCAAGGTGCTTTATCCTCCAATGTATCAAACGAGAAAAGGATTTTAAAGTAGATACAAAAATCCCAATTTTTTTGAAAAAAAAAAGGCGTTTTTGCATCACCGTGTTCTGAAATTCATAATTTTTTTCTTTTTCTGTATGAAGAGCTAAACACTGACTTGTTTTTTGCAGGATGAGTTACCGTTTTAATAGTTTCCTTTTTGGGAAGACATGACTCTGATGGCTTGTTAATACATTTTTTGGGAGACAGCATAGATTAAAAATGCAGCAATCCTGGTAGTGTTTTTTTTTAAAGTGCCTGCCATTCAGTATAAATGACATGTTATTTTTACTCTATGGGTTGATACGAATTCAGGGAAACCCAATTTATACTGTTTTTGTATGTTGTAGCACTTTAAAAAAAAAAAAAAGAATTTATTGTATAAAACAAGGTTTCTGCAGTGCGGTTTTCTACTAGTCAAAAATGTTTTATTTTTATGCATTTTTTCGTGTAAGGGCTTTTTTGCATTGAACAGTACAATAATCCGCCGTTTTCCAAGTGAAATATGGCAGATTATTGTACATGTTTTTTGAAAACAGCGGTTTTAAGATCAGACAGTCAGAAAATCCGACTTGGTTGTGGGGAACTTCCAGGTTGCTTCCCCTGACGTGGCCAAAGTTACAGCTGAAGTGCCCAAATGAAAGAGCAGGCAGATATATAACTGGGTCACAGGCAGGCAGGTCAAGGCAAGTGTAGTCAGATGTTCAATAGCATGGGTCAGAACTAGGAATATAGGCAGTAGATGTGAGGAACATCAGGAACACAGGATCACCAACAATCTGCCACAGGTTGCAAGATGGAAATTGCTTATGAAGCATGAGATGGCCATCCATTGGAAGGCAAACATTGTGCTGACCCCTCCTCGAAAACTGGCATGTGCTGGCACAGGTAGCAAATAGGAGTGTAGCAGGAACATGGAGAGGTGAGTAGATGCCACCAGGGCCCGGAGGGGTAACGTCGACATGAGCGTGTCCCAACGTGGAGCACAGCATATATTGTGACAAAGTATGATGGCAGTTAGGGAGAATTTGTAAAAAGATCCAGCGATCAGTCAGAAGTTACATTTTTCATGTGTCTAATAGACCTTATACTTATTAAATATTATTTTAGATTTGGTCAAGATTTTTTGCTTGCAACTCCAGAGGAATTAAGTAGCGTCCTTGTGATTCCATATTTTGCTTAAATTTCTATGTCTAGATTTAAGCTGAATTTGTGTTGTAACATCACTACAGTTCAGTTGATTTTTGGCACAGTTTTCTTTGTTGTTTCAAAAGCACACACGGTTAGGTCGACTATAGAAGATAACCCTTTAACTCCCAAATTCCTGACATTTTTCAATATACTGTAAACCTGACATTACTTTTTATTAAACAAAAACAGTCCAAATTTAGCAAACGATCATAAAAATACTTGCGATATACACTAGCAGAAGTCCATGCTGCATCAAGGTTGATAAACGAACAGCTGCAATAACTATATTTAATCGCTTAATATCAAAACCAAACTCAGCACAATTATACTTGATCTAAAACACAACTTTTATCCACTGTATAGGCGTGTGGCTCGGTTAAATATCCCTTCTTGCTTTCCAAAGACCCAGCGGTTCAAAAGCAAATTGAGGATTTGTTACATCCAACAGAGGGCGCTTGAGCTTCTCAGCTCCTTTCCCATAATGCCTTGTGATATGCAGATGCTTCGTGGAGTGCAAAAAGGCAATTTCGAATCTCCTCATGCCTATATAGCTGCACTCCCTAAGGAGAGATCTTCCTTTTCTGAGCCCCTCATTGCCTCCTATATTAAAAAAACTTTGAGATTCTTAGTTCACACGTTTTGATCAAAAGATGTTTATGCCACCCCCGACTTACAACGGGATCTCAAGGCGGGTGGTCCTACGCTATCTTTATCTCTCACTAGAGCCAAATTCAGACTTCTTATTGGGCCAACCGACCTCCATATCCAGAGAGAAAAAATAAAAAAAGGTACCAACCTTGCACGCATACTGCACTGATATAACAAGCTGTGGAGGTGGGCGGGGTGCAGGAAACCAAAATGGAGGCATCCATTCCTCCCTTTATAAGTTAAAAGCAATATGTGCCAAATACAACGTATAGTTCTGCACAAAAAAAATTTCTGAAAAACACAATGTGAACCTGGGTGCCACTGGCTTGAATGTGGCATATATATATATGTATATACACTCACCGGCCACTTTATTAGGTACACCATGCTAGTAACGGGTTGGACCCCCTTTTTGCCTTCAGAACTGCCTCAATTCTTCGTGGCATAGATTCAACAAGGTGCTGGAAGCATTCCTCAGAGATTTTGGTCCATATTGACGTGATGGCATCACACAGTTGCCGCAGATTTGTCGGCTGCACATCCATGATGCGAATCTCCCATTCCACCACATCCCAAAGATGTTCTATTGGATTGAGATCTGGTGACTGTGGAGGCCATTTGAGTACAGTGAACTCATTGTCATGTTCAAGAAACAGTCTGAGATGATTCCAGCTTTATGACATGGCGCATTATCCTGCTGAAAGTAGCCATCAGATGTTGGGTACATTGTGGTCATAAAGGGAATGACCTGGTCAGCCACAATACTCAGGTAGGCTGTGGCGTTGCAACGATGCTCAATTGGTACCAAGGGGCCCAAAGAGTGCCAAGAAAATATTCCCCACACCATGACACCACCACCACCAGCCTGAACCGTTGATACAAGGCAGGATGGATCCATGCTTTCATGTTGTTGACGCCAAATTCTGACCCTACCATCCGAATGTCGCAGCCGAAATCGAGACTCCTCAGACCAGGCAAACGTTTTTCCAATCTTCTACTGTCCAATTTCGATGAGCTTGGGCAAATTGGAGCCTCAGTTTCTGTTCTTAGCTGAAAGAGTTGCACCCGGTGTGGTCTTCTGCTGCTGTAGCCCATCTGCCTCAAAGTTCGCCGCACTGTGCGTTCAGAGATGCTCTTCTGCCTACCTTGGTTGTAACGGGTGGCAATTTGAGTCACTGTTGCCTTTCTATCAGCTCGAACCAGTCTGCCCATTCTCCTTTGACCTCTGGCATCAACAAGGTATTTCCGCCCACAGAACTGCCGCTCACTGGATGTTTTTTCTTTTTCGGACCATTCTCTGTAAACCCTAGAGATGGTTGTGCGTGAAAATCCCAGGAGATCAGCAGTATCTGAAATATTCAGACCAGCCCTTCTGGCACCAACAACCATGCCACGTTCAAAGGCACTCAAATCACCTTTCTTCCCCATACTGATGCTCGGTTTGAACTGCAGGAGATTGTCTTGACCATGTCTACATGCCTAAATGCACTGAGTTGCCGCCATGTGATTGGCTGATTAGAAATTAAGTGTTAACGAGCAGTTGGACAGGTGTACCTAATAAAGTGGCCAGTGAGTGTATATACACCCATTACGATACCAGTGGCACACCACCTGCTAAAAGGGCTATACAATACATGGAAATCCCTAAAGAAGCATTTATGCTATCATACATGAAAAAAACTTTGAGACCTAATTCACATTGTGTTTTTCAGAAATGTTTTTTTGTGCAGAACTATACGTTGTATTTGGCACATATTGCTTTTAACTCATAAAGGGAGGAATTGATGCCTCCATTTTGGTTTCCTGCACCCCGCCCACCTCCACAGCTTGTTATATCCGTGCAGTATGCGTGCAAGGTTGGTGCATGTTTTTATTTTTTCTCTCTGGATTGTGGAGGTCGGTTGGCCTAATGAGAAGTCTGAATTTGGCTTAAAAAACAAAAATTCACAACGCAATCAAAAAGTTAATAATTAGTGCCCCCACCTGACCTGGATCAGGGTCAAGAAGAATTAATATTAAAAAAAACGGGGAGCACTTCAAAAAAATGAAAATTTAATGTCCAAAGAAACAGCAACGTTTGGCCCTGAAACAGAGCCTTTTTCAAGCTGAAAAAACGTGCAATAGGGGTATATATAGGAATCCATCATCAATTAAACAAGGAACAATCCAGTGATTATAAAAATCAGCGTTTACAATATCTCGTTGTACATAAAAAAAAAAAAATGTGAAATCAATGCAGATCGCAAATAAAAAGGTTAACATTTGTCCTATCATACCCAAAAAAATGTGTTCAAGATCATGTCAACATGAAAGCCCAAAGTTTTTTTACAACAATGAAATGAAGGGAACAATTTGACAGTTTAATTTTAAACATAAAAATTACTCACTCAACCGGGTCACACACAGCACACTTTCCACGTCCTGGGAAACGGGGCGAAAGCGCGGACTGGCAAAACTCGTGCACGCAAAGGGATCAAACCGGGAAGGAAAGAATCAGGGCGTTCAGTGAGTAAACTGAGCATGCGCAAGCATGGAAAACCCAGCGCCATGCTTTTTAAATCAGGGGGACCCCGTGAAAATAAGCAAATTTCGGGGCATCAGCGATCATTTTTTTTCAAAGGAGTTAAGGGGCCATAAGAAGTTTTGGGAAAACTTGATCTACCCCTTTTGATGTAAACCGGGTGAACTTCAACAGATAAAATGATAAAGTAATATGTGCAGTCATGGAAAAGGGAAAAAAAAATTTAACCCAAAATAGGCAATCTGCACTTATATCAACATAAAAACCCCAGGGTAACCCAGGGCAGAACATCAATGAAAAGGGGTGTTCATGCCCTCCCAAATTTAAATGGGGACAGGCCCAGCCATAACATATGCCAAAATAGGGGCGCAATATTCATAATATGACAGCGCTATATTCCCTAAGACTTTGCACAACAAAACACAAGCCCAACACCAAATAATTTCACAAAAGCAAAAGCCCAGGAAACTCAAAGGAAAACAGTGGCACGAGGATCCAGCTCATTTGGGTATTACATTCTGAAATAAAAAAATAAAAATTAATAGCAAAATAAAAACCCAAATTTAAAAAAAATGAAAACTTTTAAAAAATAAAAATATACAAGCACTTTTTGGGCCAATTAAAAGGAAAAGAGTTTTGATCAAACAAGTACCAGGGAAAAAAATTGACAGCGTAATACTGGGATGTAACTTGGAAAGAACTTTTTAAAAAGACGACACTTGAGGAAGCCCCT
Organism: Phyllomedusa bahiana; assembly: GCA_025379985.1. NCBI lineage: Eukaryota > Metazoa > Chordata > Amphibia > Anura > Hylidae > Phyllomedusa > Phyllomedusa bahiana. The sequence goes on along the minus strand of JAODAL010005449.1, from coordinate 56,068 downwards.
TAAACTTAATTCAAACCCCATGGGTTGTAAAGATTTAACTTATGAATCCTTTTTCAACTCTCATTTTCAAGGCTAATTTTCGTTTTTCCCCCCCGTTTAGATAGGGGAACATGATCAAAATTAATCTAAAGATCTCAACACTATGTTTAGATCAGGGGAAAAAGTTTAGGCACGGGCAAATTCCATTTTCCGTAGGGGATGGTCGACTTTATGCTTACTTTGCGCTCCTACATTCCTGAGTTGTTTCCCCCCACATTTAAAAAAACCGAAAGGGGTTTTTTAAAAATAGATCACTAGCTGCTTGCAGGTGAAAAAAAAAATTAATTTTCCCATAATTTTTGTTACGGATGAGTGAATACACCCCCTTTAATTAACTTTTTGCAAAATGCATCCTGAACAGGGAAAAAAACCATTTTTTCAAGGGGCGAATACTTCTGTCCCTTGACAACACGGGTTTTTCACTTTTAGGAGACAAGAAAATTTTTAAAGATTTCTTTTTTCTCCTAACCTTTTGGGGGGGCATCTAAATTTTGGGAATCAAAAGGGAAATTGCCCTTAAGAAGATGCCACCCTCCCTAAAAACATCCGATCCTATTGGAAAAGCAGAAAAGAAGAGACAAAAAGAATACGGGGATTCACCAAAATCTTATCTTTGGGTTTTTTAAATTGCAGTTTATAAAGGGAGACTTGCTTTAAACGTTGAGATCAAATTTAATTTTATCAAAACCTCGCTAAAATTTATTCCCCATTATCAATCGTTCTTTAAGTTGGGAGGTTCTTTCTACAATGCTTTTAAACCCCTCAAGAATTGACTATACGGTAAGGCGCAAGCATCGTCTTGGATAAAAGTACATAATAAACAGATTTTCTATGGTTGTTTTAAAAAAAGCCCGTAATCAACCTTATCCTTTTTTGAAAGTTATCAAAAAATTTTGGATTCAACATCAGATGTAACTAGTGAATTTAATGTAAGGATCCATATTATTTAAAAATAAAAAGAAATCATTAACTGTGCAAAGTGCCTCTCCACACTAAAAAAATTTCATTATGTATCTCAACCACAGACACATTCTGAAAGGGTGGGAAACATAATGATTCCCCCCTCAAAGGGGGCCATGAAATTTTGCTGTAGGGAAATTGGGGGCCCAGGGGCCGTACCCTACTTTGAACGTAAAATTGATTCTGGAAACAAAAAAAATTTTTTAAATAAGAAAAAATTTAAAAAATAGAAAAATTGTTTAGGTGGGGAATAATTCTTAGTTCCAAAATTTGCCTACAGTAAAATCTCTAAATGATTAAGGGAGGTTTTAAAAAAATTCTAACATCAAATGAGAAATATATTGAATTTAATTTTTATTATTATTTTATTAAAAAATTCTGTAATCTTTTTAAAATGATCTCGTGAATAAGCTTGTATCTAAATATTTTTTAAAAAATCTAGCAAAAGGGCAAAAATTGAACCTTGACCTGAAACGAGGGGAGGGCCGGGGGGATTCTGAAGTGTTTATGAATCGGGGGGAGCCCAATATATCACTGGAATGGTAGGAAATTTTTTTTCAATAAATAATTTTTCCCAAATCTTTATTTGATTTTTTTGTTCAAAAGTCTTTCACAAGATTGAAAATTTTTTAACAATTTAGAAGGGGGATAATGCAAAGGTAAATATACCTCAAAATCCTTGTTTTCGTTTGTTTTTGCAATGTAATCAAGTACCCATTAAGACAATCGCGCGCCTTTATCTGCAGGCTTGTTGAAAGATTTTTTTTTTTATAAAGGGATCTAATGGACCCTTCTCTTTTTTTAGTTAAATTCTGTTTGCAAAAAAACTCTGATCATTACCCGTATCCCCTGGGTGTGATTTTACAGTGGATTCAAAAGCATAAAATAGGGGTTTTTGTGTAGGAACAAAATTGCTGCTTTTTTTTTAACCCATATCTTTAAAAACCCAATGTCATACTTTCCCAAAACTCAGAGACATGAAAAAATCAACAAAGAGTACTATCTCAAAAAAATTTAAGTTACTTTACGAAAAAATTTTTATTAAATCCATTTCCAATGAAAACCCTAGTAACTCAAGGGGCAAAAAGATAAAACCTTATTTAAAACACACTTTCCAACTCAATTGTATAGGGGGAAATTTTTTACCCCTAAGTTCGATTCTTCTGTTTTTTCATTGGGAACTTCCCTTCTTTTTCTGTTTGGGTTGTTTTTTTGAAAAGGGATTGTGTTTTTCCCGCCCCCTTTTTGTCGTTTAAAGAAGGGGGTCCAGACCAAAAAAAAAAGGTATCTTGTCCATCAGTACGAGTTAGAAGTCGTCTTTCCTTTTGTGGATTCCTTGTTGATAAAATACGATTAGTGGGTTGTGCCTTGAAATTTAACCCTTTTTTTTGGTCCCCATATTCCGGTGCCATTTTTGTCTCTGGAAAATTAAAATCATTTTGAAATTGGTAAGATTGTTGAAAATCCTCCTTATACTTTTGGAATTCCTCGCCCACCAACAATGATGACAAAATATCTTCAAAGCCTTGGATTTTGATATTAATGTTTTGAAGTTCCTTTGCAGAAAACCCTGTTTAAAAAATAAACAGTGCAAATTTGTTAGGACTGTAAAAATTTCTAAAAACCTCTTATTTACAAAAAACTAGGTAAGATGTGATTCACCCTTGGATCGGTCCCCTTTTTAGTAGGCCCCTTTTCAATAATGTAAATTTTGTAGAACAAGTTTGGCTGTTATTCTCCCACTGTCTCTTGACATTAACAAAAATGGAGCATTTTAAAAAAGAAATTCCCCCAAAAACCTTTTATCCTTCCAACATCTTCCTCTTATAAGAAAAAAATTGGTGCCGAAGCATGGGAATCGAAAAAATTGAATTCCCAAAAAAATTCAAAAAGATGACGTGACCAATCAAAGTTAGAAACAACAATTTTATCAACAACATCAAAAAAATAATAATGATGCACGCCACCCCGACCGGATCGGGGCAAGAAGAATTTAATGAAAAACGGAGCACATTCAAAAAAATGAAAAATTAAATTTTACCAAGAAAAAGCAATTTCGGCCTGAACAAGCCTTTTTCAGCTGACCAAACGTGCAATAGTTTGGGATATATAAAAAAGTGCCATATCAATTAAACAAGTGAACAATCCAGTGATTTTACAAAAACAGTTTTAAATATCTCGTGTACATAAAAAAACATAATGGTTTAAAAAAATGAGATCGCAAATCAGTGTTTACAGTGTCCTGTCATATCCAAAAAAATTGTTCAAGATCATGTACAACATGAAGTCAAAAATGATTAAACAATGAAAAAAGGGGAACAATTGAAAGCTTTTAAATTAAACTAATATACCCTCGACTTAATTTTGAAAAAATGCATGCGTGCCGTAATCTTTTTATCACGGGGTCCTATATGTACGCCCCGTGGGGTTTCCACTTGCGCACTCAGTTTACCAGCTGAACGCCGTGATTTTTTTTTTGCCGGGTTGGATCCCCTTTGCGCTGGGGCGAGTTTTGCATCCGCGCTTGCGCAGTCCCTTCTTAGGGGTGAAAAGGTGCTTGTGTGATCCGGTTCGAGGGGGGTAAAAAATTTTTTAAAATTTAAACTGTCAATTGTTCACCCCGTCATTTCATGTTGTAATCACTTTATTTTATGTTGTACGCTTGAAACATTTTTTTGGATATGACTTGGACACTGTATAAAACTTGATTTGCAATCTGCATTGTATTTTAAATTAATTTTTTTATGTAACGAATTTGTAAAAAATGTATTCGTATAATCACTGTGATTGTTCACTTTTTAAATTTATGATGGCACTTCCTTATAACTCACCCATTTCAGTTTGGTCACTTGAAAAGGCTCTGTTCGGGCCCAAAAGGTGTTTTCTTTGGGTACATTAAATTTTAATTTTTTTGAAGGCTGCCTCCCTTTTTTATTATTTAAACTTTTGACCCGATCCAGCAGGTGCGTCACTCATTATTCTTTTTGATGTGTTGATGAATTTTTGTTTTTAATTTGGATTGGTCCCGGGGCATCTTTTTTAATTTTTTGGAATTCTTTTTTTTCGATTACATGACTTCGGCACCCAAAGTTTTTTCTTATACAGAGGATAGTTGGAAGGATACTAAAGGGATTCAGGGGGGAAATTTTTTTCTTAAGTGTCCCTTTTGATTAATGTCAAAAGACAGTGGGGGAATGAACACGCCAAATTTGTGTTACACAATTAAAATTTTTGACCCTAGGGGGCCCACTACAAAGCGGGCCGCATCCCCCAAGGGGCTGAGATCAATCTTACCCTAGTCTTTTTTTTGGGTTGGGATTTTTGTCAGAAATTTAAAACGATCACTAACAAATTTGCAGTGATGTTTTTGTTTTTAAACATGGATTTTTGCAGAAGGAAATTCAAAAATTTAAAAATCAAAAAACCAGGGGTTTGAAATATTTTGTCATTTGTTGGTGGGGGGGGAATTCCAAAAGATAAGGAGGTTTTTTAACATCTTAGCAAGTTTAAAAATGATTTGAAGGGTTTCCCAAAACAAAAATGGCCCGAGATAGGAGGACTACAAAACAGGGGATATTCAATTGGCAGCAACCTCAATCTAATCGTTTTTTCAAAAGAGGAAACCACAAAAAAGAAAGAAGCCCCCTAACTCGATACTATGGGCAAGAACGCCATTTTTTTTTGGGTTTGGCTCCCCCTTTTTTAAACGGACAAGAAGAGGGGCAGGAAACACATCGCCGTTTCAAAAACAGATCCAACAGAAAAAAGAAGAAAATTTCCCCCCCAAATAAAACAAACAAAAAACAAACTTATGGAAAATTTCCCCCCATACATTACGAGTTGGAAATGTTTATTTAAAAAAGGGGTTTTTCTTTTTGCCCCCAGAAACTGAGGGGTTTTAATGGAAATGGATTTTTATAATTTTTTCGTAAAGTGAAGTTTAAAATTATTTTTTCGAATATTCTTCTGTTTATTCTTTCGTGCTCTGAGGGTTGGTTTTATGCTTTTTTTAAAGTATGGGTTTAAAAAAACAGAATTTGTTCCATCACTAACAACCCATAGTTATGCTTTTGAATCCATGAAATCACATCCCAAGGGTACGGATAATGATCAGAGTTTAATTGTCAAACAGAATTTTACTAAAAAAGGGAAGGCTCCATTTTACCCAAATCAGAAAAAAATCTTTCAATCAAGCCTGCAGATAAAGGCCGCGATTTTCTTAATGGATAAACGTTGATTACATTGCAGAAAACAAACCAACAAAATGATAGTGAGGGAAATTTTTCCTTTTTGGGATTGACCCACTTTAAATTGCTTAAAAAATTAAAAAATCTGTGAAGTGCTTTTTTAAAAAAAAATCAAGAAAAGATTTAAAGATTTTCTTATTGAAAATTTTTCCCACATTCCTTATAATTTCTCCCCAAAATTCAAAACACTTCAGAATCCTCCAGGCCCTCCCTCGTTTGGGCAAAGGTTCAATTTTTTTTTTTGCCCTGTTGCTAAATTTTTTAGAAAAATAAAGAGAGTACATGCTTACGGAGATCATTTAAAAATACACAGAATTTTTGAAAAAAAAATGAAAAAAAAAAAAAAGGGTCAGATATATTTGGCTCATTTGATGTTATAATTTATTAACCCCTTTTAAAATTTTTAGGGCTTGTACTTAGGCAAATTTTTGGGCACACAATTTTCCCATACCCCGAAAAAAATTTATTCTGGGTTTATTTAAATTTATTCTTATTGAAAATTTTTTTTGTTCCCCAAAACAATTTTTCGTTCAAAATAGGGGTACGGCCCCTGGGCTCCAATGTGGCCCTACGACGCAAACATGTTCATGCCCCCTTAAAGGGGGGGTCGTCTAGGTTCACCATTTCAACATTGGTCTTTGGGTTTAGATACTAGATACATTTTTTTAGTGGGAGAGCACTGGCCCAAATTAGATATTTTTTTTATTTTTAAATAAATTGGATCCTACTTTAAAAACACTATGTTTTCATTGATGTTGAGACCAATTTCTTGATACCTTTTTCAGAAAAGGATAAGTTTAATTTTCGACTTTTTTGTAAAACAACCGATAGAAACAAAATGCTTTTTAGATAGCTTCTCAAGATCGATGCTTGACGTTACCGTATAGTCAATTTTTGGGGTTAAAAGCATTGTAATGAACCTCCCCCTACTTAAGAACAGACTTGATGAAAAAGGCAAAAAATTCTATAGACAGGTTATCCTTAATTAATTAGTCAAAAATTGCAAAACAGAGTCTCTTGATAAACTGCGCATTGAAACCCAAAATAAATTTTGGTGAATCCCCGTATTATTTTTCTCTTTTGTTTTCTGCTCTTTCCCAAAAGGATCAGGGTGATTGGAGAGGTGCTCTTCTTTTGGACAAATTTTCCCTTCGATTTTCCCGAATTCAGTATGCCCCCCAAAAGGCGTTAGGGGGAAATAGAAATCTTTTAAAATTTTTTTTTTCCTCAATTGAACCTGTGTTGCAAGGGGAAAGAGTTTACGCCCCATGAAACTGGTTGTTTTCCAGTTCGGGTGTCATTGTTTCAAAAATTTAAAAAAGGAGTGATTCACTCACCGTAACAAAAAATTATGGAAATTAATTTTTTTCTCACCTGCGGAGCCTATGTATCTATGTCTTGATATGCCCTTGCGGTTTTTTTAAAATGGGTGAAACAACTAGGGAAAGTAGGATGGCATAATAAGCATAAGTCGACCCCCGTATGTAAAATTGGATTTGCCCGGCCTAAAAATTTTCATGATCTGAAACAAGTGATGATCTTAATTTAGATTTTTGATCATTTCCCATATCAACGGGTGAAAATCGAAAAATAGCCTGAATAAGAATTGAAATGGTTCAAAGTTAAAATTTCAACCCATGGGTTTGAATTAGAGTTTAAAGGTGCTTCCTCAATGTGTCCCCTTTGTAAAAAAAGTTTTTTTTCCAAGTTTTCATCCAGTTTTTCCTGTCAATTTTTTTCCCTGGGACTTGTGTTTATACAAAACATCTTTCCTTGAAAAATTGGCCAAACATGTCTGAAAATTTTTTTTTATAAAAATTTGTATTTTTTAATTGGGTTAATTTTTTGCATTAATTTTTTTTTCTTTTATTTTCCCGAATGTTAAAAACGACTGGATCCCCTCTGCCCCTGCCATTTTAGTTTCCCGGATCTTTCCGGCTGTTTTTGAATTTTTTGGGTTGGGCTTTGTTTTTTTTGTTCAAAGTCTTTGGGGAAAATAGGCTGTCATATTAGAATATTGCGCCCCTATTTGGCATATTTATGGCTGGGGCCCGTCCCCCGTCATTTTTTGAGGAGGGGATGAACTACCCCTTTTCTGATTTCTGCCCTGGGGTTTCACCGAGTAATTTGAGCATAAGGTACAGATTTCCTATTTTAGGGGGTTTAAATTTTTGTTTCCTTCCATGACTGACACATTACTTATCATTTTTACCTTTTAGATAGTTCACATTGTTACATCAGGTGTGTGTAAAGTTCCATCATTTCTTTTGGCCCCTTAACCCTTGAAACATATGCATCCGATCTGTTATTTTTATAGGACCCAGATACCATGCCTTTGGGTTTCCATGCTTGCCATGCTCTTTTTTCCCCGAACGCCGGATTCTTTCCTTGGGTCTGTTCCCCTTTGCGCGGGGGCAGTTTTGCCCTCCCGCTTGCGCAGTCCTTCTCAGGGCCTGGAACAGGTGCGTGGTGTCCCCTCGATGGTAATATTATGTTTAATTAAGCTGTCAATTGTTCACCTGCATTTCATTGTTGAAATCATTTTTTGACTTTCATGTTGTACATGATCTTGAACACATTTTTTTGGGATATGACTATGGACACTGTATAACACTTGATTTGCGATCTGCATTGTATTTACACATTATGTTTTTTATGTACACGAGATATTGTAAACGACTGTATTTGTATAATCACTGTGATTGTTCACTTGTTTAATTGATGATGGCACTTCCTATATATACTCACCTATTGCACTGTTTGGTCAGCTTGAAAAAGGCTCTGTTCAGGGCCGAAACGTTGCTGTTTCTTTGGGTACATTAAATTTTCATTTTTTTGAAGTGCTGCCTCCGTTTTTCTATTATGAATTTGGCTCTAGTGAGAGATAAAGATAACGTAGGACCACCCGCCTTGAGATCCCGTTGTAAGTCGGGGGTGGCAGTAGTATAGCGTAAACTTTTTAGTCCATAGTTTGAGATAACCGTAGACCGGACAGCAGTCCACACACCTGTGCGCGACGTTTCAAAGGGTGGAGCCTTCTTTCATAGGGCTTGTGAAATTGTGGTTTTGGTATGAGAGTGATGTTTTTGTTTTATGGACAGGTAATAGATCTCAGATGGATGTGTTCCTGAAATATATAAATGGTTTATAGCAATGTTTTTCACTCTTTGGATTTTGAAGTTAGGAGATCTGAAGATGATTAATACTATTTCTAAGATAAAGGATAGTTATCATGCACCTCATACATTTACAGTTAAACAAAAAAGCAGTTTCTACATATTTGTCACTTTTTTAGAAGTTATTTTGAATATCAAAAAATATGAAACTATTGGTAGAAAAATTTGTGAAATAGGGCAATAGTAGAAAGGAAATAGAAAAGGTGGGATCGAGTAGTTGTCACAAAAGTCTACAGTTGTATTTTTTGTACCTTTTGAAAGTCTTTCTAAAATAATTAAAAATGTGGATTACCAGTATTTGGATATGTTTCCATGAGCTCCCAAGATTTATCTGCCACTCACTAATTAGTTGGTGTGAACGGATATTAAAGAGTTTGTCTCACTACATTGATTCATCTTACCTCAGTCCTGTTTTCTTGGTTTCATTTTGAATTCAGGAGTGTGTTTACTGGACTCTACTAGGCTGCAGTAGAAGCCAGGTCTGTAGCTTTAGCGACCACTACTGGCAGTCTATCATGAGAGATTGAACAGGTCTGTAGCTATAGCGACCTAAGGAGCTTATGCAGCCCATACAAGATGGGATACCTCAGAATATGTAGGATACTGTTAATGGACACATATTGCAAAGTGACTTGTTTTTGCAAGATCTTTAATATAAAAAGCAATCCTTGTAGTGAGACAACCCCTTTAAAGTGAGGAAACAACCAAGACAGACCTTCTTGAACGCTGAGAGATCTCGGATGTTTCTGTATCTTGTCAAAAGTGTGAATCCATACAAAATTAACCCCTTACCACTGCAGACATTTTTGACCTTCCTGACAGAGCCCAATGTGACACGTTATTTGAGAATAACTTTTTGACACTTTTACCTACCCAAGTGATTCAGAGATTGTTTTCTCGTGACACATTGTGCTTTAAGATAGTAAGAAATTTTGGTCCATACAACCCCTGTTTATTTACGAAAAATATCGTGAAAATGTGGAAACATTTGCCATTTTCAAACTTCAAAAATTTCTGCATGTAAGACAGATAGTTTATAACTAGCACCTACCATATGTATACTGTAGGCTAGGATTTAAATGTCTTTTATTTATTTTTTTGAAGTAGTAATTTAGTAGTAATTTTTCCAATTTTACATTTGCAACATAGCTTTTTTTAGGGACCAGTTCAGTTCTGACATGGCTTCTGAGGGGCCAGTATGTTAGATACCCCCATAAATAAGAAACTACACCCCTTAAAGTGTTTAAAACAGCATTTAGGAAGTTTGTTAACCCATTAGGTATTTCACAGGAATTAAAGCAAAGTGGAGGTGAAATTTCCCTTTTTTTCGTTCACTGTAACACGGTAGATGTGACCAGGTAAACGAAATTCAACATTGATTCCCAAGATTCTTTTAGCGTTAGGCGGTAAAAATGAAAATATTGTTTTTCCAACAATCTGCAATTTCAGCTGAAAATGTTTAATTTTGACATCATGGAATCCTGGAAAAAAAAATCACCCCAAATTTTTTACAACAATTTCTTCCAAGTTCGGCGATACCATATATGTGGGTGTAAACTGCTGTTTGGGTGCATGACAGGGCATACAAGGGAGGAAGCTCTATTTGCCTTTTGCAACACAGATTTTGGTGAGTGCCTTGTCGCATTAGCAAAGTTCCCAAAGTACCAGAACAGGTGAAAACTTTCAGAAGTCGACCATCTTGGATTCAACACTCCTCGTGGTTCTCATCTAGGGGTGTATTGTGCATTTTAGGTGCACATGTGTGCCATAATTTTTTAGCATTGGGCCATGAAAATAGAGGGGGGAGGAGGGATTCAATTCCAACGTTGTTATTATGGCTTCAATTTTACAGCGTTCACCATACAGCATAAGTGGCATATTAAATTTACCATGCGTATTGGTACAATTGCGATGATATAAATTTTATATAGTTTTTTATGTTATATTACTTTTACACAATAGAAATGTGTTTATAAAATATTGTGTTTATACGTCTTCATAGTCTGCTAGCCATAATTTTTTTTTTTTTTTGTATACATAGCTGAATATTGGCTTGTTTTTTGTGGGATGAGTTGACGTTTTTATTGGTACTATTATTGGGTGCTTATGATGCTTTGATCACTTTTTATTAAGGTTTTTGTGAGACGTTTTGCACAAAATACAGCAATTATGGTAGTTTTCTTAATTTTTACAGCAGTCACCGTGAGCTTTACTCAGCAGGTCGATATGATTACAGCAATGCCCAGTTTGTATTTTTTTTAATGTTTTACTGATGTTACACTAAAAACTATTTTATTCAAAAAGGAAATGTTTTTACATCGACATAGACTGAGAGCCATAACTTTTTTTATTTTTCTGTGTACTGAGCTTTGTAGGGGCTTGTTTTTTGCTTTTTTTATTGGTTCTTGGGGGTTTGAAGTCCGTTTTTTGCTGCTGTATACTGGTCTCCATGGCGACTGTCACTCACCATGCTGGGTAATGCCCACAATATCTTGATTGGCATGGTGACATCACAGACAGCCCGGAAGTGTTTCTTACAACACTCTAGGGCTGTCAGGTATTCACACAGCAGCGGCTGTGGGTTAGGGGCTAATCACCTGTGGTCAAAGCGCACTTTGACCATTGGTAATGCAGCATGAGGTCAGTAGTAATATACTTGTGAGCCCCTACGATGTGCAGGACGTACCGGTACGTCCTATGTTGGGAAGGGGTTAAAGCAAATGTTAATATGCTAGAATCTCTACCAAAATTTAGATATAATATAGCTAAATAGAGTCCAATAAATACATTAAAGAGAACCTGTCACATAGTTTATTATGCCCCTCTTGCTGACGACAGCACAAGCAAGTTATAGGGATGCTGTATCCAGCACTGTGTCTCTTATTCTGTAAGATGCTGTCGTTTTAGAGTATTTAATGCTCAAATCTGCTGTTTTCAGGCAGAAGAGAGTCATGAAAAGAGTCAGTTTAATGCATTCCCCGCCCACCTGTGGGTAGGGCTAGCATTGGGTGGGGGCTAATGCCTGCACATGAATAAGCTGGACTCTTTTCTGGCTGAAAACTGCCAGATTTGAGCATTAAATATTTACATAATAAGGGACACAGTGCTGGGAACAGCAGGTCTGTCACTAGCTTGTGCTGTCCTCAGCAAGGGGGGCATAATCTATGTGACAGGTTCCTTTTAAGGGTATTTTTTACTACAAAGTTTAGCTTTCAACATGTAGGGAACAGTAAATTAAGACTTTTACCACATAAATTGCTCTTTTGATATTGTCCTGGTCAGGTGATAATAAATCTGCTCTGAGTGCACACAAGTTTCTCTGGTTACTTTCCTTCTCTTTCCTCGATAAACCATCTGACAGGTTCCCTTTAAATCTCTTGCATTCCTGTCACTGCAGTAAGAGTAGATGGGAATACAGAGCTGATATGCCAATAACTGCTATAGAGTCAATCACACACCAACTTGTTCCATTGTAACCATACATATTTTCTCCTGAGACTTAACTCCCTTGCGGATTTGGATGTTATCTCAAAAAAGTGAGTACACCTATCACAATTTTGTAAATATAATATCTTTTCGTTGGACAACACTGAAGATATGAAAGTTTGATACAGTGTAATGTAGTCAGTGTACAGCTTGTGTAACAGTGTACATTTAGGTTATGTTCACACGGCGTCTTGCGTCCGTGTGAACATCCACTTTTCTGATGTGTCTCTCAATTAGCAGTGAGTTTATCACTGCCGGCAATGACAGACACGCAGGGGCATTCACATGAGTGATCGTCGTTGCGTGTTTGCATTGCGCCTGTCGGGTCCGTCTTTCAGATGCGATCCATGAATTTTCATGCAATTCTTGGATCGCATCCGAAAGACGGATTTCGGGGTGTTGGCAATCATCTTATAGCTTATGCCATCTTTATGTAGAGCAACAATTCTTTTTTTTCAGATCCTCAGAGAGTTCTTTGTCATGAGGTGACATTTTTAACGTCCCGTGACCACTATGAGAGAGTGTGAGAGCAATAACACCAAATTGAACTCTCCTGCCCCCATTCTCATCTGAGACATTGTAATACTAATGAGTCAGATGACACCATGAAGGGAAAATTTGTCCATTTTCATTTAGGGGTGTACTCTCTTTTGTTGCCAGCGGTTTAGATATTGATGGCTATCTGTTGAGTTATTTTGAGGACACACCAAAATTAGGGCATGTCCCCACGGCACGGGTTTTCGGCCGGTTCTTCAGCCAGTTTGTGGTTTTTCAGACCGCCTGAAAAACCGGCCAAAGATGAGCACAATGGTGCTCTATGGAAAACTCGTGCAGTGCACAGGTTTTCCGTCCGGCGTCTTTTCCGCCCGCGGTCCGGCCGCAAAACATTCTACCTGCACATTCTTCTGTCTTTTCGGACGGAACATGTGCAAATGAATGTGAAGGGGGAGGGCTTTTCTCCGCTCAAAGCAGGGGCCAGCCGCAAAACAGGACAAATACCACATGTCAATACTTGGAATGTATCTGAAAGACGGATCCGAAAGACACAATGTAACACGCATCGGTGATCACTCATGTGAACGCTGATGCATGTTTTACATTGCGAGCAGTGTAAAACACACTGCTCATTGATTGATGCGTGTTTGAGTCCGTCTAGACAGACACATCCAAAATCGTATGTTCACATGGAGCAAACACGCCGTGTGAACATACCCTTACAGTAAAGAATCCCTTTCTATGTTTATGTAGAAACTATATTTTCTCTCTTGGCGTAGAGCAAGGGGTGGGCAATTAATTTTCCCATGGGGCTGTATGAGAAATTGGGAAAGTTTTAGGGGGCCGGACTAATAAAAAAATAAATAAATAAATATAAAATGGGGAAACATTTTTGAGGGGTTTATTTTTGTAGAAACTTACTCTGTACCCTCAGTAAGGCAGGTATATATAGCTCCCCTCAAAAGGGCTTATAGGCTACATCCTCTCAGAAGGCAGGTATATTAGCCCCCCGTCAGTAAAAAGGGTATGTAGAATGCCTCTCAGTAAGGCAGGTATGTATAGAAACCCTCAGAAGGGCGGGTAATAATATTTCCCCCTCAAAAACAGGTATATAGATATATTCCACCATAAGGATGTAATAGATATTTTTCCTTTCATAAGGGGTAAAATGGATATCCCCCTCAGTAAGCCAGGATATAGATATATGCCCCCCTCGAAAGGGCGGGTATATAGATAATTTTCCCCCCCTCATAAAGAGGTATACACAGTTCCCCTTAGTCAGGCAAACACCATTAAAAATAATACCAATACTTACCTCTCCTCCTACCCGGCTGAGCATCTTCCTCTTATGCCTGACACTGGCGGCATGATGTTATCACGCCTCAGGTAGCGGGGCGATCCTCCGGCAGCTCCTTGGCCGCACAGAGTAACTATTCTAATACCGGGCATATTAATAGTAGCGCTAAAGGCCCGCTGCGGCCTCTTAGCACTATCCGGCTACGGCGGGCCTTCAGCACTACTGTTAGTATGGTCTAAAGCAGACCGGATGCGGCCCACAGGCCATTCAGTGCCTAGGTGTGGCATAGAGGATGCCCCCTTGTTCTAAATACTTCCTGGGTATAAATAGATTTTGGGACCTTTAATATATTTAAATATATTTATTATGTCCCCCCGAAGCCTTCTTTTCACAAAACTAAATGAGCCTAATTTTTTTAAATTTTCTGGTATTGCATCGCCGTCCCTTTTTTTATTTTCGTTGCCCGCCTTTGAACCTGTTCAAGCTCTACAATGCTTTCCTTCCCATGCGCAAAACTGTACACAATTATCCTTTGTGGTCTGACCATGACTTGTAATGGGAGAATGATGTTCTCATCGGTCATCTATGCCCCTTTTAATTATCATACTATTTGTTTTGGAAAACCCTGCCTGAATGGGGTGTTACATTTAAGTTTACTGTCCACAAAGGATTCCCGGTCCTATTCCCCGTGTCACTTTTTCCATTTTTTTTCCGTTTAAAAAAGAAATTCAAGAATTTTTTTTTTCCTTCCCAGTGCAAAACCTTGCATTTATCTTGTTCAAAACCTCTTTGCCAATTGTGTTTGTGAAAATTTTTTGCCCTTTAAAGCAAAAGGCTGAAACCGGGGGGGGTGAATCCTCGCGCCTAAAGCGCGGATTGGTGAGTACCCCGATTTCCTCCGTTTTGGGGGTGGTCGTTTTTTTTTTACCCTTTTATTAGGGTTTGGGTGGCCGCAGGAATTCCGTTTTCCTGTGGTCCCCCAGCGTGGTCCTTTTTCCACGGTATTGAGAGGCTTCCCGGGGGGGGGGGGGGAGTGGGGGATGATGTTAAGGATGAGTATTTCTCAGCCTCCCAGGAGGAGGTCTCCTTTTTAAAGTGAGCAACGTCACATTTGGGTTTCCTACACACTCGGGGTTTGAGGAGTGGGGGCCAGGGGGTGGGGGAAAATCCTCCAGGCGTTTTGTTTTTCCCCATAGACCTTAGTGTACTTTGTCCTTTTCTGGAGGAATCGGTGACTAAGTGGTCGGGGGTCCCATCCGTGGACGCCCCAGTCACCTGGGTCTCGAAATCTACGTCCATCCCTGTCTCGGACGCGGCAGTCCCTTGGGACACACAGACAGGGTCCGCGCCGAACCTCGCTTGCTCTTCGTGGGTCACAAAGCTTGCATGGTCTGGTCTAAGAAGCTGAGCAGGGGCTGTCATGGAGCTTTCCCCAGAGGAGTTGTTAGGTCTCCTTCCCATTTTTTTAGGCGCTTTGAAGTTCCCCGTGGACACCCACTTGAGTCCCCATTTAGTGCTAAAGCGTCGGGAATAGGTGGGCCCCTTTGCCACCCTAGTTTGAAAGCTTGGTTTTTCGGGCGCAGCCTCCAAGAAGTTGTTGGTGGCGTTTCCATTTTCTGGCAGTGAGCTTTTTGGGAAGCGCTTGGACGAGTTAATTTCAGAGGCCACGGGGGGTCGTAGCACGCTTCTCCCCGAGACCTAGTCGGCACGGCGCCATTCGCTTAAAAAGTGGGGCTTTTTCCCGCCTTTCGGGGGCTTTTTCGTACGGGCGGCCCGGGGAAAAGTCCCCCGTTTTTTTAGGGGCTTGCCCCCACCCAAAAAGTGTCCGGGTGGGGGTCATTCCTCCAGTTCCGAGATCTGGCGGGGGGTGTTTTACAATGCCCACTTTTTGGAGAAACGCACTTCGGATACAGGGTTCACTGTCTTTTTTTCCCGCCCCTTCTCCAGCCGGGGGTCAGTTTTTTTCTTGGGGAATCCCCACTTCCTCTTTCAGGAGTATTTCGCCCGGTCTCCGAGCCCGAGCGGTTTCAAGGTTTTTACTCAAACCTTTTTCTGGTCCCCAAAAAGGACAGCGCAGTGAGGCTGGTATTAGACCCAAGGGGGCTCAACCGGTTTTTTGCAAGTTCCGGTTTAAAGCATGGATCACTCGGTGATAGCACACTGGAGCAAAAAAAATTTTTGCCGCCATAACATCGGGGAGCTTATCTATGCCTATTTCCCACCCCCACCACAGTTTCTGTTTTTTGCGGTAGGCTCGCAGCATTTCATTTCCCGGGGCCTGCCGTTGGGCCTCGCAACGCCCAAGGGGTCTTCACAAAGTTTTGGCCCCCCTGATGCCAATTTTTCTTCGCATAAAGGGGGGTGCCCAAATCATCCCTTACTGGGGGGGTCTGTGAAAGGCTCCTTCCCTGCACGCCTTTTGGGAAGACCCCGGGTTTTTTTTTGACACCTTGAGCGCTTCGGGGGTGGTCAATTTCGACAAGTCTCTCTCCCCCCCCGTCGCAGAGGAGGGGGTTTTTGGGGGATGGTTCTCGACACTCAATGCCAGGGTGTTTTTTTCCACCAGGAAATCCAAAGCTACATCAACTTATTTCGAGCCACCCCAAAAACCCTTCGCACTTGCTTTGGGGGGTCTCGGCGGGATGGTACCGCCTTCGAGGCGGTGGGGGCCTTTCCATTTTTTATCTCGCCCCTTTTCAGCGGGGGACCTGTCTCGGTGGGGCGGGTCTCCAATGACCCTAACAAACGGTTTGCGCCCCCGGGTGCAGCCGACCTGGACTGGGGGCTATTTCCCTCGTTGCATCAGGGGAAGTCGTTTCTCTCCCCCCAATGGCTGATCAAACACCACAGACGCCAGTAAAATCGGGATTTTGGTGCAGTCTTCGGCTCCCCGGGCGCTCAGGTCGCTGGCCCCCAGGGAATCCGTCTCCGACAGGTTTGGGGCTCCGGGCCATTTTCCTAGCGCTTTCCCCCATTGGTCCCCTCTTATTCAGGGCACCCGGGGCAGGTTCTCCACAACACCCCGGCAGTGGGCCCACCTGAACATCAGGTGGGACCCGAAAACCGGGCAACTTTGGGGGAATGCAAAGACTGCCTGGGCAGAGGGTCAGTGCCGTCTTTGGGCGGTTTTTTATTCCAGAGGTGGAAAATGGTTACCGACCATCTCAGTAAGGGGCAGTAATTCCCCGGAGTGGGGTCTTCTGACGATTTTTTTTTTTGCCTCCTTTGCAGGGAAAAGTGACCCAAATGTCAATTTTTTGCGTCTGCCTCAACACCAACCCTGAGGTACGTCTCCGGACCCCCCGGCCTTTGCGGTAGATGCGTGGGCCTACCTTGGAGTCGTTCACTTGAAATTTTCCTGTTTCCTCCCTTTGGCCTTTTCTTCCCCGAGTGCTCAAGCCCCTCAAGCCCGGAGGGCCCCGCTATCCTCGTCGCCCCGCATCCGGGTACGCGGACTCGTCGCCCTGCTTTTTTTTTTTAAAATTTTTTTAACAAAAGCATGTATACAATATGTTTTTTTCCACTAAGTTAAAAATCTTTTAACACTCTTAACAATGTATACAGATAAAAAGGGTGAAAACAAGTAAAAATCAATTTTAATCCTTCACCCTTCTGCTATTTTTATTTTCCCCCCCAACCCCGCCCCCCAACCTCCCCAACTTCCCCCCATCCCTTAACTTTTCCCCTTAAAATCTATTATCTCTGTGTATAAATATCTGGGCCCCCCAAAACCCCCCTTCTTCCCCGTCAATAATATTCCAGTTTTTAAAGGGTTTATAATTCTTTTTTTTCTGAATTTTAAATACTTTAGCTTAAATTGGTTTCCTTTTTTCCAAAAAACATTTTTGCTATTTATTTTTTTCCCCTTTCTGCATCCAAATTTTCTAAATAAAAACCTCCAAAGGGCTTTCTATGATCTCTTCCTCTCCAAAACTGAGGGTTTGATCCAGTGGTAGGATTTTTTTTTGACCCCAATAGTACTTAATCCCCCTTTTCAAATTACCCCTCTTTGTGTTCCTCCCGTGTTCCTTTTTTTTCGATAAAGGGGAAATAAAACATTGGGGACTTAAAATTTGTTATGTTCCAAATCTTTAATAAAAGTCTTTGGTGTTCCTCCACACTTCTTTCCCCCGGGAATCCATTAGCGTGAAAAAAGATCTGCTTTTTTTCATGTTTTTTGGGACATTTACAAGTATGAGAGTTGTTCTTGGGGGAATACAAAAGGATAGACTTTTGGGGATCCTAAACAAGTTTCCCTCCACTGAACATTGAGGGGTTTTCCCTAACCAGTCAAAACCTCTCATATTTTCCTCTGAGATCACTACCTTAAGCTTTTTCCCCAGCTCGGGAAAATGGACTTACTGCTGCTCTGATCTTTCTTTTTAACCCCATAGTACAACCGAGAAGAAGACCTCTCACCCCCAAATGCCGCTAGCCCCTTAAATTCCCCCCCCTTTCTGCATTCGCAATTAAGAGGCTGTCGCAGTTTTTTCCAAATTTTGCATATATTGGAATACATGGGTGTTTCCAGGCAATTTACTCAAGGGGTTCCAACATCAGTGCCCCCCCCCCCCCTCCACTACTATACCCTTTTAAATTTCAAATTTTTTAAATCTTTCCTCCTTGAAACAATTTTTTTTCCCCCGCAGGGAATCCGGGCATTTTCCCTAGGGGCAACTCTGGCGACAAAAAACCATGGTCTTTTTATATAATTTTCTAACATTCCCCATGTTCCCAGGGTGTTCTCAGTCTACACTTTGTTTCCCCCCCCCGGGTGTCCCTGTAGGGCTTTGGTAACAATCGACTAAATGATGGGTGAAATTGTCTTTCCAATCCGGGGTTGGAGTTATTCGTTTCACATCCACCCCTAATTGCCTCCACATCGCTGCCACATTATACATTCTAATTTTGGGGAGTTGTGCCCCCCGTGCTCTCTACCCATTTTTTTCTAATCCCTACCCTTTGGGCTTTTGGGCCCTCCATAAAAATTTTTAGTGAACCCCTTTCTCAAAAAATGTTATGTCCATGTGCCTAATTAATTTTGGTTGCTTTGCAGGGGTAAAGAAAAGCGTGCAACTCACATTTTAATGATTGTATCCGTCCCATCAGCGATAGAGGAATTCTTCCCCCACCCCCAGTCCTCTGTTATTTTATTTTAAATGGTTAAAATTCAATGGAAAACCCTTTGGATCAAAAATCCTATTTTATTCCAATATTTAAATAAATTTTCCCACCTCCACTCCTACTCTCTTTGTGGACATCCCCTTTATTTCCTACTGTAATAGCTACACTTTTCTCGTTTTACTCAAATCCGAAAAACGACCCCAAATTCCTCAAGTACCAAAAATTTTTTCTACTTGTTTTCTCGGATCACCAAAAACACGCATTCCGCAAAAAAACCCCAATTTTATCTTTCGTCCACTGAACCCCCTGAAATGTTCATCCAATTAGTTTTGGGGCAAAGGTTCTAAAGCTAAAAAACAAAAAGGGCGATAGAGGCAGCTTGTCTAGGGCCCTTTTTGAAGGAATATGGGGGAGACAAAAAGGGGTTTAAACCTACTTGGGGGAGGGTGTACATAGCATCAATAAAAAAAAAAAAAAAAAAAAAAAAAAAAAAATTACAATCCTTATTCAAAATTTTTTTTTCAGGGGTCGATCGCCCAAAAGCGCCGGGGTTTTTGTGCCCAAATTTTTTTTTTCCACTGCTTCCCGGTGGCCAGAACACCCTAATATTTTTTACCCCCCACCTCCCCGAATAAAACCCCTTGGTGATTTCCCCAATCGGGGAGGGGATAAAACCCCCCAATCTGTTGGCCATTTTTTTTAAAAAAAATTTTTTAGTCTTTATTTAAACAAATATGGGGCGTAGACCTGCCTTGCTGGGTCTTTTTTCCCTTTTTGATAAAACTTTAAAAGTAGGCGTATTCCCCAACTTAACATTTTTCTTTCCTTTCTATTATGTCTTTAAAGACCTTTTCAAGGCCCGGGAACCCCCATCCTCTCAAATTTTATCAGCTCCCCCGTAACCCTCAGGCCCGGGCCTTATTAAAGGTATTGGGGATGACCCTTTTATTCTTCTTCTTTTATTTCCGAGTTTTGATGTTCTCTTCCAACCAGGTTTGGGAGGGGAAAAATTTCTAAGAAGCTTGGCCTTTTAAAGTGGAAAACTGATTGGGTAAAGCTTTCTAATACTGTCGAAATTAATTTTTTTTTTGGGCCCCTTTTTCCCCCCCAACGTTTTTTTTAAACTAACATATTTTTACCCCCTCTCCCCCCTTTTACCCCAAACCTCCAATAACCTCCAGCTTTGTTTCCAAAATTTTAAACAGTGACACCTTAAACTGATCACCGCCATCGTTTTTTTAAACCTTTTTGGGGCATTTATAGAGCTCTTTGGGTTTTTTTTCCTATTTTTTTTTACTACATAAATTTTATACAAAGGCGTGTACGCCTTTTCTCAGCCGTTCGGGTTCCTCTTAAATCTTTTTCGCTTTTTTCTTTTTGCTGGCCATTAGGCCATGATTTTTCCCCGAGACTGCTTTCCCTTTTCCCAGAACAAATGGGGGGTCGTTCTTTGGGGACCCCTTTTTCTTGGCTCTATTCCCTCCAACCCCGATACCAGGGCTTTAAATTGTTTTATTGCAACAGGGTCGGGATCTCCCCTTATGTCCTCCCTCTCGGGGAAATTTTAAGTAGGGGGATTTGGGCACCGGGGGGTGGTCAAGATACCAAATCCCCCAAAGTCAACCGACTCCGCAAACTTAGCCCCTTTATTGGCCAAGTAATCCAATCTTTTACACAACCATGTGGGGGGAGAAGTGGGTTTAAATCCCTTTTTAAGGAGTGAAGCCCCCATGTGTCTACCAACCCAGATTTTACACATTTTTTTAAAAAATCGTTACCCCTTCCCGTCCTCGGGGAAAATAGGTTTTTTATTCTTTTCGTCTTTCCCGGGTTTTTCAAGTGCAATTAAAAACCCCTCCCACAAATCCCCCTCCGCTTCCTGTATTAGTTTTTTTTCTAAGTCGTTAAAGAAATTTTTTTTTCAGGGGTTTTTTGGACATAATTTAACCACTTTTATAACCCGCCGGGGTTCTATTTTATCTTGAGGAACCTGCCTTCTTACTGATTCGGGTTACAAAATTGTTTGCGCCCCATTTTTATGATTAGTACCACTACCCGCTTTCCCTTTTACTGCTGCGATCCTTTAAACTACCGCCCCCCAAATTTTTTCAGCCCCGTGAAATCATTTCTGTCAAATGGGGCTCTTAAAAAGGGCGATGTCTACCTCACTTCTTTAAGAACCCCCAAACAAGCATTCTTTTTTTGGGGGGGCAGCCCCCCACGTTCCATGACACAAATTTTTAGTTTTGGGTAACCCCCACGGGCCCCTTCCTGTATAGTACACAGAGTAAGAATGTAATTCCCTTAGCCCCTTCCCCAAAAAAACCGCCCTAAACCGAAACCTTAAAACAAACTATCGGATTTCCTTTTTTTCCTGCGGGGCTTTCTTTTTTTTGTCCACCTTACGGCAGGTGAAACCTCATTCCTCACCCCAAGCACAAGAAAAACCAAATTTTAAACCCCAATTTTCCCCTTCCCCTCTCCCCCTAACTCCCGGATTTAGGCCACAGGGAAGCCAAAATTTCCCCTTTTTCTTTTTCGCACCCGACCCCCCCCATTAAAAACAAAACCATTTTGGCCACCCCTGACAACATTTACCCACAAAAAACCAACAAATATATATATACACCCCCATTTTTTTTTTTTTGTTTTAAAACCCCCCCCCTGTTTTTTATTATTTACATTTTCTCCCCCCCCCCCCCTTTCACCTACCCTCCCGCCACCAACTCATTTACGACTTATTTTAGGAGAAGTTATTTGTACCTACATTTAGTAAAGTTTCTCTCTTCCTATAGCCCCAATTTCCCGGGGATCCCCCCCCCCCCCCTGTTTGAACAAATCACAACATAGTTAAACACACCCTTTCCCTTTTCCTGAGGGCCCTTATCCCTGGTACAAGCTTCATCTGCCGCCTGCCGGAAAGTGTCCATCTTGATGGTGAACGGATAACATCATCCCCCTACCCGCTAATTGCTGCTCAGGCATAAGGCCATCATGTAGAGGGAAAAAGAAAAAGAAACAGTCCAAGTCCATCATCATATATACTCATCTCTTCCTCGGCGTTCGATAACGACCCGACTGTGCTGTATCCTCGTTGTTCCTGGAACTTTGGCTCCCCCTAGTGAGTCTTCGTAGATCAGTTTGCCTCTTAGCTGCTGTGTCTGTCTCCTGACGATCTGTTTGATGAGAGTTCTTTAACCAGTCATCCAAGAATTGTTCCGCTTCCTCTGAGGAGTAACAAATCACTGGGTTTCCTTGATCTGGGAAAATTTTTAGAGTCGCAGGAAATTGTAAGTTGAATCGTATCTGCTTCTTTACCAGCGTGGAACATATTGAGGAGAAGCATTTTCTTTTCCTGGATACCTCCGCTGAATAATCTGCAAATAGTAGTAGTTGTTGGCCTTTGTATGTTAATTTGCTTTTCTGTAGACGATAGGATTGCATTAACGCAGATTTTTCTGCATAGTCTAAGTATTTGACTATCACTGCTCTCGGTGGCGTAGTCTTCCCGTTTGTCGCCATCGCTCTTGGTGGTCCTAATCTGTGGGCTCTTTCCACTTTTAAGGGGGTGTTCATGCCTAACAATCTGGGGATCTCTACAGCACATATCTTTGGTAGACTATTTTGTTGTATTTCCTCACTTAGACCCACAATTCTCAGATTGTTTCTGCGTGATCTGTTTTCCAGATCGTCCACTTTATTTTCTAGATAGTCCGTTCGCCTCAGTAAGTTTTCTATGGAGCTTCGCATCCCCGACATGTCATCCTCCACTCCGCTGACCCTCTCTTCAACATCAGAGATCTGGACTTTCTGTTTATCAATGTCTGATCGGATGGTTGCTAAGGAGGCTGCGACTGCCTGTGACACTGAGGAGGACACCGCAATCTCGAGTGATGCCAGGATGTCTGGGGTTAGTAGCTTGGCCACTGCTATTGCCATCGATTTACAGGAAATTGCTAGGCCTGGAATTTGTTCTTCATAATCCTCCCCCAACATTGCAGCTGCGGTGGATTCTTTCTGGGTCCCTTGGATTTCTGCTGCTTGCATTTGTGTAATAAAATGGCTGAATGGGTCACCCTTCTCATCCTCCCCAGATTCAGCTTCCTTCCTGTCTTGTTCTCTTAGCATGGTGGCTTTATTCATATACAGCATAGCATTAGTGGTACATTCTCCCTGTGAGCTCTGTTGTCTGGGCTGTAAGGAGGGGAATGCTGCTGGTTTGGCAGTTGTTGTTGTTGGCTGGGGGAATGCAGTCTTGCCAGCCTGCTCTGACTCGTCTTCTTGCCCCAGGGATGGATCCCCTGCATGCTGCGTCAGATCAATGGTGCCTCCAGTCTCCCGATCTGCCCCCAGCCCCAGTGGCAGTTTCTCAGGGGCCCACTCACTGTTAGCTGCCCGGTCCTCCGCCTGGATTTGAGAGGGCGCCGTCGTTGCGCTGATAGTGCGCCCACTTCTAGTGGCGCGCGGGGGGTCGGGCACCCTCTTGGCCGCGCGGCTGTTATATGCGGCCGGGTACTGCTGCGGTATGTTCTAGCTCCCCGCCTCGCTGGTAGCGTCGCTCCGGGATCCGGGGGTGACGCGCTGCTTCAGGCACCCACTTGTGCCGGTATTTATGCTGTTTTGCAGCGGGGAGCAGCTCTGGGAGTAGGAGCGGGACCGGAGCTCTCACTCCTTGCTGCCTTTCATGGACGCGCCGGAACCGGAAGTTCGTCGCCCTGCTGGCAGACGTTCCTTGGCGCCTTCTGTTGCGTCCAGATCTTTTATCGCAGGGTCCCCTGTTCCAGTAACGGTGGGGTAAAGGGTGTGCAACAGCAATGGAACCCTATACCATCTAGAAATAATCTTGTAGTTTAGCTCTTGCACTTTAATGAAGACTGAAGTCTTACGGGCCAAAGAAAATATCTGACTCCACTCATCATCAGAAAATTCTTTAGCAAGCTCCTTCTCCCATGCCTTTTGGGAGACTAGTTTAGAAAATGTTGTAGAACGCGTCAGCAAACCATAGATTCTGGATAATAAATGCGTGGAGAGTGCCAATCGAAGACACCAGCTCTCAAATACAGAGAGGGATCTGCCAAGGGACAACGGGGTGTTGAAGGCTGTACAGATGCTGCGCAACTGGTAGTAATGTAGCCTAGAAAATCTAGGATACTGAAAATCAGCTAATACAGTAGAGTACAATTTAAAGGCACCATCGCTGTATACATCTCCCATAACACCTACCTCCCCCAATGTCCAGCCCAACAGGCCTAATTATTTCTGGGATGCCAGGGTTCCCAGTTATTGGGCTAAGCGGACCATCCGGTTTTAGGATGTGCATAGAGGAAGGGTAGGCTCTCACCGTAGAGACCACTGTCTGTGCAACGAGGCCAGCCATTTTCTAAGAAGCCACAGAGGGGGTAGCCAGGGTATTGCAGCGGTTGGGGAGCCGTAAAGTTTAGCTTCAATCCTGACCCATAGCTTAGTATTAGAGTTATGAAAGCCATCCAGCATTCTGACCGCCGATGCTGCCAGGTAATCGGGTTGAAAGTTTGGCACCGAAAGTCCACCCTCATCTCTAGACCTCATTAGTATAGTTCTAGAGACTCTAGGACAGTGTTTCTCAACTCCTGTCCTCAAGACCCACCAACAGGTCATGTTTTCAGGATCTCTCACAGAATGCACTGACAATAATTATATCACCTGTGCAGAATGCACTGACAGTAATTATATCACCTGTGCAATGCTAAGGAAATCCTGAAAACATGACTTGTTGGTGGGGTCCTGAGGACCGGAGTTGAGAAACACTGCTCTACGATGTTTTTGCGCCCAAATAAAGCGCATGACTAGGCTATGTAACAAGCGAAAGAAGACCTTAGAAAGCAGTATTGGGATTGTCTGGAACAAATACAATAAGCGTGGCAGTACATTCATTTTGACAATGCTGATTCGACCCAGCCAACAAAAATCTTTTTTGTCCCACTTGGAAAGGTCGATTCGTACCAAGTTAAAAAGTGGAGAAAAGTTAAGGTCAAATATTTTAGAAGGGTCTGAGGGGATATTAACAGCCAGATATTTAATTGCAGAAGGGGCCCAGGAAAAGGAGTAAGACTCTTTAAGCGGAGCCACCATATCTGGTGGGAGGGTGATATTTAAGGCCATACTCTTGGCCATATTCACCTTATGATTACTAAACGAGCCCAAATAGCCAAGAGCCTGTAGGATGGAAGGGAGAGAAATAAGAGGTTCTGTGACATATAATAGTAAGTCATCTGCGAACGCAGAGCACTTCACATCTAGGCTTCCACACTTAATTCCATGTATGGAGGCAGTTTCACGGATATCTTGGAGCAAGTGCTCCATCACCAGAGCATAGAGCAGAGGGGAGAGAGGACAACCCTGCCTGGTACCATTGCAAATGGGGAAGGGGGAGGAGAGTGACCCATTAACCCTCACTTGGGCTTGTGGAAAGTTATAGAGGGCAAGGATCTTGTCAAGAAGAATCGGACCAATGCCAATGACGGAGAGGGCCCCCGAGAGGAAGGACCAGTCAACCCGCTCGAAGGCCTTCTCCGCATCCAGAGAGAGCAACATACAGGGAATTTTAGACCTACGGGCATGGTTGATTAGGGTTCAGGTTTTCAAAGTGTTATCTCTCGCTTCTCTTTTTGGGACAAAGCCCACCTGATCCGGATGAATTAGATTACTCAATAAGGGGCTTAACCGTAGGGCAATCAATTTGGCGAAAATTTTTGCGTCCGAATTAATTAGAGAAATTGGGTGGTAGCTCTGACACAAAGCTGGGTCTTTCCCTTCTTTAGGAATGACCGTAATATGGGCTTTTAGAAATTCAGGAGTGAAGGGGGAGGAGTGAGAGACCGAGTTGAAGTTAAGTAGAAGAGGGAGAACTAGGTCCTCTTCTAGGACCTTATAGAACTTGGCCGTAAAGCCATCGGGGCCTGGGCTTTTCCCAGCGGGCAGAGAGGCGATGACCGTTTGAAGTTCTTGTTGGGAAAAAGGAGTGTCCAGGGAGTTTACTACCTCTTCGGGGAGCGGTTGATGGGCTGTGCGCTTTAAGTAGTCCTGAAGGGTGGGAGAGGGCTCTGAGCCGGAGAACCACAGGGTAGGCTTTGGGAGTTTATAGCGTTTCGAATAATATTCATGGAAGACAGCTAGTATGTCCTCAGTCAGGTGCACTAAGCGCCCATCCGATGATTTAAGCTGAGGAACGAATCGAGAAGCTCTCTTCTCCCTTAAAGCCCTGGCCAAGTGTCTGCCCGGCTTATTGCTCCACTCATAGAACCCGGCTTCACATATCTGACGATAGCGCTTGTGTTTACGCTCCATGAGTGCAAGAACATCATGGCGCAGCTTAACCAGAGTCCTCAGATCCGAGTCTAATCCTGAGGCCTTATGAGATGATACCGCAGAATGGAGCTCAGCTAACAAAGACTGGAGTCTACTCGTTGCTTCGCGTTTCCTCCGCGCCCCGTGGTTCATCAGTATTCCACGCAGCACGCATTTCCGCGCCTTCCACTGGGTTTGGTGGGTTGTTTGGTCTTCCTTATGGTTCTCCTGGAATTCATGGATAGTGGTCTGCAGCTCTCACAAGCACAAGGCGTCTTGTAAGAGAGTCTCGTTAAGCTTCCAGTTAAATGGAGGACGTTTATAGTGCGGTAGCTCAAGGTCACAATGTATTGGGGCATGGTCAGAGTGGAGCGTAACATCGATCTTAGTGTTAACCGTAAAGGGGAGCAGAGAATGCTGGGTAAAAATATAGTCTATACGACTGTATGATTGATGGGGACTGGAAAAAAAGGTGTAATCTCTTTCACCAGGGTGCATGATCCGCCAGACATCTGTGAGTTGCATACTATGCAACAGGCTTCTGAACTTATTAAGCATACGATGAGGGACAGAGGAGCGTCCAGTGGACGTATCAATCATCGGCTGCAGCGCCAAATTGAAATCGCCACATAAAACAATCTGGCCCTGTGCGAAACATGTCAGTCACCAGCACCTGTGAGAAAGACTGACCTGTATTGGGGACGTAAATATTCGCTATGGTATAGACATGACCTTGAAAATTACACTGTAAAAAAATTGCTCTTGCGTCTTTATCTACAAAAGTGTCTAGGACCTGTAGAGAAAGGGATCTATGAATGAGTATGGCCACCCCCTTCGTTTTTTGAGAGGGATTGCCGCTGTGGTACCAGGCAGGGTAATATTTGTTATGCAGAAGCCGCTCATGCTCCTGTAATAAGTGCGTCTCTTGGAGGCATATGACATGGGATTTTAGCTTGTGTAAATGATAGAAAATTTTTGACCATTTTTCGGGCATAATTAAACCCTTAACATTAACCCTTATAGTGTGCATTCATAGTAATCGGGATGCACACAGTGAGCGGACATAAAGTGAAAAAGGTGAGAGACGATGGAGTCAATACCGACCGGCCGGGGAGGGAGGGACAAAGGAAGGGAATAACAAAACTGAGGAGACCAACAAGGTCTGCGAAACCAAAACTGTAAAAAGAAACAGGGCAGCCTACTAGCTGCAGTAGATCAATAAGGCAAAGTGGTCAAAAAAAAAGAGAAACAGCAATGGAGGGCCAACATGACCCATTAGCAAGACTATTCCGCACAGGATAAGTACAACTACTACCATATGAGCTCCATGTAGGCAGGAGTGTTATACTTAAGGAAGAAGCATTAGGCAGCAATGGGTCACAGAATGCAAACATAGATAATGTAGAGAAAGAATGCCTAACATATGAAAGAAGACTGCTATGCAGGAAGCATATGAAATAGTGCTGGGACAGGTGGGATACCCCAGAAGAGAGGATGGAGAGAAGGGAAGAAATCAGAAGACAGACCTCAACACATCAGTCATATATAAATACCCCACAGTCCCTGGAGAGCAGTTCAGCGGAGTGGACCGGCCGCCATAGTGGGCTCATCCGGACCTCTCCTCCGTCGGGAAAGTCGTTGAGACTTCGGAGAGGTGGTAGAAGACGGGCGACGAGACACCCGCAACTTAACGGAGGGTGGGCCTGAATAAGTCGGGTCTATTGCATTATTCCAGTCAGGAAGTTCTACAACAGGCAGGTCAAGGGTTGAGAGAAGGGTCGGGAGGTCAGACGGAGATCGGAGACACACCATAGAATTTTCTTTTTTAATCTGTAGGGCGAACGGGAAGCCCCAGCGATACTGAATGTGGCGGTCTTGGAGGAGGGTAAGTAAGGGCTTGAGGGCAGACCTCATGCGCAGAGTCCGCCTGGAGAGGTCAGGGTATAGTCCGACTTTGGTACCCTCGTAGAGAACAGTTTCCATGAGGCGGGCTTTTCTCATAATTTCCTCCTTAATATTGTAGTGGTGATTCTGCAGATAATATTCCTTCGGGTTGGCAGGGTCTTGTCTCTGTGGACGGAGAGCTCTGTGGGCCCGGTCAAACTCTATGAAGGTGTCCGTGGGTCTGCCCAATATGTGGTTGAACAACTTGGTGAGGGTCGGGATTATCTCAGCAGTGCGAACTGTTTCAGGAAGACCGCGCAGCCTTATATTGTTGCGCCTATTTCGGTTCGGTCGTCAAGTTGGGCCGCTAAATGATTCTGCCGATCAAGGAGGATTGGAGACTCGCTATTGTTTTAGTTGTAGAATTTTGTGCTTTCTCCAGCTGATGGAATTTTTCCTGTAACTCCCCCATGGCTGCCTGAACAGGCTGTAGATCTTGGCGCCAGGCCTGTCGGAGGTCCCTACCTAGCTGCTGCATGTCAGCTTTGGACGGAAGAAGAGACAGTAGCGCCTGCAACTCGGGGTGCGCAGCTAGAGCCTGAAATGCCATATCTGGCGATGGTAGGGCCGGAGACTGAGTTTCAATATTTTGCTGGGGCGGAGGACGTGCTTGAGCCCGTGAGGGAGAGTTGGAGGCCAGTTGATGAGGACTACTCTCCCATGTGGGGGAACCAGGGTTTGAAGCCCATTGTAGCTCCCGGGTGGCAGAGAGTCGCTTGTCTCTTGGACGACTCCAGCTTCCGCATGCAGCAGAGAGGGCATCACAGAGGAGTTAGAAGCAGTCGCATCCGACGCTTGGCCAGAGGAAAGTGTGGTGGGCACATTATATTCCATGACCTGTGGAGGCCGCAAAGAGGCAGTGGCCCAGTGGGTGTGAACAGGGCCAGTGCAGATGAGGGTCTGGGCAAGTTCTGGGCTGGACTCGCCGCTACCAAGCTGTGGCCTAAGTGCCAGATGTGAGGTGGGAAGGGCGGCTATGGCATCTCCTCCCCCATCCTCCCCAGGAGACCGGCAAGGGACCTTCACATGTGAGACACCAAGATGCTGCTCCACTCTCGGTGGACTGTGCAGGGTTGGACCATGGTTGTGGGTTGGATGAGCATTAACTTCTCCCTCCTCAGGGAATTCACCTGGGGTGCCCTCTGTGGCCCAGTTCAGAGAAGTGTCTGTGCTGGAGCTGAGGCCCCTCTCAGTGCCACATATCTCCGGCCCAGACCCCACAGCTCTGGGCATAGAAGCATGCGGGGGGTATATGGAAGACCTCTGATTGATAATGCCCCGGTTAGATGTATGCAGGGACTCCCCACTGCGCCCTTTGGGGGAGTTGTAGCGAGGCCTGAGATGGCACCTGCAGTTCCTAAAGGCCTGTAAAGATGGCGGCCGGAGGCTGCGCGGTAATCAGAGGACACTGTCCTGAATGCACAGGGCTCCCCATGGAACAGATAGGATGAACCGCTGCAAGTACGGGTCCCCAGTCCGGGGGAGAACCCTCCGGCAAGTCGCGGGCAGCGAGCACAGGAGAGCTCCGCGTTACCTGAGAGCCAGTCAGAGGTGCACGGTCCGGAGAGAGTCGGCTCGGCTGCATGCGGTGTTCGGCACTCGGCGCAGGAGGTAGTCCGGCAGCCTCAGCAAGTGGCGGCGTGTTCCGGCTGTAACTGAGGTGAGTCGCTAACACGCGGCTGGCAGCAGGCCCCTCCATGAGTCTGCAGAGAGCAGGCGGAGGCAGGAGAAGATGGCGCGGATGCCTGCGAGGTGCGGGAAGATGAGCCCTTTTCATCCAGGTCTTGCAGGGGCATAAAAAAGTTGGAGATTGGAAAATCTCCCAGGGAGGCGGTTTTAGAGAGCTTAGGGGTCTTTTTGCCACGGTTGGGTCCCATTTTTTGAGCAGTCTTCTAAGGTTTTATAAGAGTCCTGCCAGGAGCTCAAGCAGAGTGCGTCCGGTCGCTCACATAGCAGGCCACGCCCCCCCCCTGTATTTTTTAGTTATTACTTCTTTTGTTCCCACCCTCTGGGACTACACTTGGACATCCCAAGGTGCTGTGTCCCCCTTTACATTGGTGAGAAAGTTGGATTTTTGTACTTACTGTAAAATCCTTTTCTCGTCCGATTCATTGGGGGACACAGCTCCCGCCCTCGTTTTTTTCTCCATGGAATCGGGATGCTCTTTTGTTCTTCCTCTCGGCCATGGCTTTTGTACCAACTGATCAGCCTGGCGTTAGCAGGAGGGATATAGGCCACCGGGGCGTTCCCAACGCATTTGGTCCGCCTCCTAGGGCAAAGGCCTATACCCAAGGTGCTGTGTCCCCCAATGAATCGGATTTTACGGTAAGTACAAAAATCCAATTTTACACGGGGTAAAGCCTTCTCAATCTGTTGCCACACCTGTTGCATGCAACTGTCTAGCATGTCTTTGTGTGTTGTAGCATTAATATTGTGCTTTATTGAAAATATGGGAACTAGCACAAATTTTTAGAACAGGAAAAATAGCTCATGCCATTGGAGTTTCTTTCCCAATCTACAGTAGGCCTATGTCACCAACTTATCCAGATCCCTTTGTAACAAAACATAATCCTCTATTGTGTTGATTACTTTATAGAGCTTAGTATTATCTGCAAAGATTGATATTTTATTATGCAATCTTTCTGTAAGGTCATTATTAAATATATTAAAGAGCATAGGGTCTAACACTGACACCTATTGTACACCACTAGTAACAGGTATCCAGTCTGAGTATGTACCATTAATCACCACCCTTTGTTTTCTATCACTCCAGTTAGCCAGTTATTTACCCATTTGCAAACATTTTCCCCCAGTCCAAGCATTCTCATTTTACTTACCAACTTTTTGTGTGGCACAGTATCAAATGCTTTAAAAAATCTAGATATATGACATCCGATGCCTCACCCCAATCCAGTCTAGAACAAACCTCCTCATTGAAGCTGATGAGATTAGTTTGACAAGACCAATAGTTCATAAGCCCATGCTGGAACTTTGTTATATATTTATTTTCAGTGATCTACTCTATTATAGCATCTCTTAGAAAACCTTCAAGCATTTTACCTACAACAGAGGTTAAATGTACAGGCCTATAGTTTCCAAGATAACTTTTTAACCTATTTTGAATATTGGCACCACATTTGCTGTGCACCAATCCTTTGGGACATACCCTGTTATTATACAGTCCATAAATATTAAGAATACGGGCCTATCACATTACTTAATTCCCTTAGGACATCTAAAGACAAGTGTAAATTACATATTGGCAAGGATGTGGACACCTGACTGTTGCACCTGTTTGAGCTTGTTGAAAATACTATTCAACAATACAAAACCATTGTTGGTAATACAATTGAGCCAACTTTTGAATTTGTAACGGCCTCAAAAAAGGTTGGAGTGTGTTTGTGAGAAGTTGTGCCTAAAAGAGCATTTGCACAGGGTAGAGCCTTCTCAATCTGTTGCCACACCTGTTGCATACAACTGTCTAGCATGTCTTTGTGTGTTGTAGCATTAATATTGTGATTTATTGAAAATATGGTAACTAGCACAACTTTTTAGAACAGGAAAAATAGCTCATTCCATTTCCCAATCTACAGTACCTGTACTACAGGTACCAAACCCTTGTTTATCCGTTAGAATGCCTGATGGTGAAAAGTGATTAATCCCATTTCCACTGCTCCATCGTTCAGTGACCATGTGCTTTACACCATCCCAACTGATGGTGCATGGGGTTCTTAGACTTGTATGAAGCTGTTCAACCATGGAAACTCATATGAAATTCCTAACACAGTTCCTGCGCTGTTTTCACTTCCAGAGGCAACTCTGTAGTGATTGAGCAACAGGGAAAGCCATTTGTTATTAAATGCGACACAATTCTGCACTCAGGGGTACCATTCTGTATTTGTTGTCTATTACTTCATGATTAAGCTATTATTACTCCTAGAGACATCTAATACAAAAGCTGTTATAGCTGATGGGACAGATTAAGCAGATAAAAAATATCACAAACTTGTGGCAATCCTTACACCCTGTGAAGGGACCCTGTTTAACCCCTTACGGACACAGCGTTTTGTTTGGCCGACATGTTCGTGTTTTGCATGGGCCAGGAAGTGGTAAAGCGGAAAAGGATTAAACAGCAGGCGACGAAGCTGTTACTGGCGGGTGTCAGTTGAAGTAAGCAGCCGACGCCTATTTAGAAGGACTGCGTCATGTCATTAAGGAGTTAAAGTTACTAAGAGTATAACCTACACTAAACAATAACAAAAAAGTGATCAAAAAGTCGCATGTGTCTCGAAATGGTACCAATAAAAACTACACTTCTACTCACCAAAACCAGCTCATACTCAGGTCCATAGTTGGGGGGGAAAAAAGTTATTGGTTGCAGAGACTTATTATTTTTTGTAAAAATATAGCGAAAACTATAAAAATTTGGTAACATTGCAATCATACTGACTTGCAAAATACAGATAGCATGTCATTTCTACAAAAATGTCAAAGGTTTTTTTTTCACATTCCACTCCACAAAGAATTTGGGGGGTTTCCAGTACATCATATGGTATAGTCAATGGTACCAATAAAAAGTACAGTATGTCTTGTGCAGCCCAAAAAAAAGCCCTCATGCGTCTATGTAAATAGAAAAAGGAGGGAGGGAAGAAAAAAAAACAACATGACGGAAACAAAAACTACGATGGAAAGGATTTTAAAAGAATGTATACTGCACTTTGTCTTTTATAAACCACTTACCAGTTTTAACTATAGAGCTAAAAAGCTAAGAACTGCTTCTTGCTCTACAAAGCTGTTTTAGAAACTCCCTTTGTCTGAAAAGTATTTTCTGTTTGCGGACACTCAAAACTGAAAGCAGCCTTCTAGTTACTATGTTATGGTTATGTTTGCATTTTTTTCATTTCTAGTGATCCTCTGTTATTGTCTTCTCCCTTACGGTGTGAACTTCCAAAGAAACAGGAACAAACAAAATCAAATGGTATGTGGCTGGTAAAATGCATATATTTCTTGAGTATATTATATAACACACTACACACACTATTTGTTGAAAATTTGTTTAAATGAACTAAATGAGACCATCTTTTAACTTGAGATTGCATGTGTCCTACTGTTCAATGTTTCAGTACTTTTTTTCACAACTTGCTGATCTCTAGCAAAAATCTTTATGGCAAAATTCACAGCAGGTGTTTGATCCCTGAATCACCCAATAAATTTAGAGATCAATTTGAATTTGGATTTAAGCAGTCCTCCTCATCATACTGTTCATATTTTGACATCATGAGATCAAGAGAACCTTACAATTGATCAACAGTACCGCACCATTGCAATGCTTCAGGCAGGATGCTCTCAAATGGAAGTGGCCACGGACCTTAGAGTGTCACAGGGTGTCATCAGCAGGTTGCAACAGAGAGACTGGAAAAGTCACAGAAATGCAAAGAAGTGGACATCCTATGGCTTCGTGATACACTGATGACCACTTTATTGTAAACAATGCCCTGCGGAAACGGATGATGAATGCCACACAACTTCAGGCACATATGAGGAAACTGGTGTCATACCATTCGGAACCGTTTACATTTGTGTGGTCTGCATGCTAGATGACCGGCAAGAGTACCTGTCCACACCACTGGACACATGCATCATTGTCTTGCATGGCCAGGTGGTCCTCAGTGCTGTTCAGTAATCAAAGTCAATTCAGGCCGAGCAAAAATTATGGCTGCCAACGATGCTGGAGAGCACTATTCACCTACCAAGTTAGGTATTGGTCAGGTACCCTTGGCGGTGGTGTAGCACTCAGACCACACTGATGTAAACAGTTTTGAATGGTCTGACATACAGTGCGGAAAAAAGTATGTAGTCAGCCACCAATTATGCAAGTTCTCCAACTTAAAAAGAGGAGGGAGGCCTGTAATTGACATTATAGGTAGACCTCAACTATGAGAGACAAAATGAGAAAACAAATCCAGAAAATCACATTGTCTGATTTGGAAAGAATTTATTTGCGAATTATGGTGTTAAATAAGTATTTGGTCAATAACAAAAGTTTTTCTCAATACTTTGTTATACAGTATATCCTTTGTTGGCAATGACAGAGGTCAAACATTTTTCTGGAAGTCTTTACAAAGTTGGCACACACTGTTGCTGTTATGTTGGCCCATTCCTTCATGCAGATCTCCTCTAGAGCAGTGATGTTTTGGGGCTGTCGCTGGGCAACACGAACTTTCAACTCTCTCCAAAGTTTATCTATGGTGTTGAGATCTGGAGACTGGCTAGGCCACTCCAGGAGCTTGAAATGCTTCTTACAAAGCCACTTCTTCATTGCTCTGGCAGTGTGCTTGGGATCATTTTCATGCTGAAATACCCAGCCACGTTTCATCTTCAATGCCCATGTTGATTGAAGGAGGTTTGCACTCAAAATCTCACAATACATGGCCCCATTCATTCTTTCACTTATACGGCTCAGTCCTCCTGGTCCCTTTACAGAGAAACAACCCCAATGCATGATGTTGCCACCACCATGCTTCATGGTGTTCTTTGGATGCAACTCAGCATTCTCTCTCCTCCAAACACGACAAGTTGTGTTTCTACCAAACAGTTCTACTTTGGTTTCATCTGACCATATGACATTCTTCCAATACTCTTCTGGATAATCCAAATGCTCTCTAGCAAACTTCAGATGGGCCCGGACATGTACTGGCTTAAAAAGGGGGACACGTCTGGCATTGCAGGATCGGAGTCCCTGGTGGTGTAGTGTGTTACTGATGGTAGCCTTTGTTACATGGGTCTCAGCTCTCTGCAGGTCATTCACTTGGTCCCCCCGTATAGTTCTGAGATTTCTGCTCACCGTTCTTGTGATCATTTTGACCCTACAAGGTGAGATCTTGCATGGAGCCCCGGATCGAGGGAGATTATCAGTGGTCTTGTATGTCTTCCATTTTCTAATCATTGCTCCCACAGTTGATTTTTCCGCACCAAGCTGCTTGCATATTGCATATACAGACTTCCCAGCCTGGTGCAGAGCTACAATTTTGTTTCTGGTGTCCTTCGACAGCTCTTTGGTCTTCACTATAGTGGAGTTTGGAGTGTGACTGTTTGAGGTTGTGGACAGGTGTCTTTTATACTGATAACAAGTTCAAACAGGTGTCATTACTACAGGTAATGAGTGGAGGACAGAGGAGCCTATTAAAGAAGAAGTTACAGGTCAGTGAGAGCCAGAAAACTTGCTTGTGATTTTCTGGAATTGTTTTCTCATTTGGTCTATTATAGTTGAGGTCTACCTATGATGTCAATTACAGGCCTCTCATCTTTTTTAAGTGGGAGAACTTGCAGAATTGGTGGCTGACTAAATACTTTTTTTCCCATTGTAACACTTGGTTGCCTCTCACCTCTCTTAAACGTGCCTGGAATTGGGTGGCATTCATCATCCGGTTCTACAGGGTATTGCTTACAATGAAGCGGTCATCAGTGTGTGGTGTACCCAACGGATGTCTACTACTTTGCCTTTCTGTGACTATTCCAATCTGTCTGCTGATGACAATCTGTAACAAGCTCAGTGGCCACTTCCTCCTGAGACCATCCTGCTTGAAGACTCACATTGGCGAGGTACTGTTGATCTATTGTAAGGTGTTATCTTGGTCTCATGATGTCAAAATGTGAACAGCACGATGTGGAGGACTGTTTAACCCTTTCTTGCAAAAGGGCGTACTAGTACATCCTGATTGCGAGTTATATGCTATCGTAGTTGTTACCGACAGTTGCCTAGTCAGTGCTGACTAGCCAATTACAAAGTCGGGCATATTTAACCCAGTGTCTCTGCCTCTGACAAGCTCTCATGCAATCGTGAGCTTGTCCGAGATGGACTGCCAGCTGCGACTGTCTGAAGAAGTTACCTCAGCGTGTA
This sequence comes from Phyllomedusa bahiana, assembly GCA_025379985.1. Lineage (NCBI taxonomy): Eukaryota > Metazoa > Chordata > Amphibia > Anura > Hylidae > Phyllomedusa > Phyllomedusa bahiana. The sequence goes on along the minus strand of JAODAL010005449.1, from coordinate 20,074 downwards.
AAACACATTAAAAACACCATCACCACATCTCCCAGTCCAGTGACCTCACTTACCTGCAGACTGGACCGTTTGCCACACGAGGTATTACTCACTTTATATATATTAAGTGATAAGTGCACTCTGATCACTCTCTATTGATCTCCAACACTGACCCAGCCAGTGACCTGTGTCCAAAAATCTCCACTGATCGCTTCCAAAAAAGTAGTGGACACGCTGTGGTTTTCTTGGCATAGATTGCCCAGGCTTATTATTGGATAAATAGCAATACACCTGCCACCTAATTTCATGAAACATGGCACCTAAAAAGCTATTCCAGCAAAACCTGACCTCCAAAAGCCAAACGCCATAGCCAGGAGAAATTGAGTAATAAATTGTGGAGTGCTTTTTCTGCCCTTACGCTCTGAAAAAAAAAAAAAAAAGTTTTGGGGGGGGCGTGGTTTGGTCATGGCAGCGTGAGGCCGCATCTCAACAGGGCTCCGTTGAGAAGTGCCGTTTTCTGGCTGGCTCGCACCCCTAATCATGGGGAAAACTTCCAAACGGAAAGGCATCAAGCCCCTGGCTCACCCCCCCTCATCCCAGGGTGACATCGGGGTCTATCTTCTACGCCCGGTGGCAAGCTCCCCGGTGAACCCTGCCCGCAGACCTATGCAAGATGGCGGCAATGGCGCCATGTGCTCAGAGCTGCCACTTACAGGAGCGCACTGTCCCCTCAAGATCGGGACCCGCCGCAACTGCCGAGGGACTCACCCGACTCCCGGAATCATCTGCCTGCGGCCTCTCAACTCCAGGCGTCTCGGGATGGCAGCGGAGAAGGACGTCCACGCTCGGAGGGTTCAGGCGACATTGCTCCTGCTCTCCTGCTCTGACTTCGGCGAGGGAGGAAGGTGCCGACAGCCCGGCGCTGCGGCCATCTACCGCCCTGAGTGTCCTGCCGGATCCTCTTGTCAGCCAGTCTCCCAGGCTGCTCCCAGCAGACTGTTCAGCGGTACAGGCACAACCCGCCCGCGGTGACCCTGCAGAGGGATTGGATCCAGCTTCCTCTTCTCCTCCACATGATGCAGGTACAGAACAGGGGTTAGAGGACAATACCCTCCTCATAGACATGGACACTGCTCTGCCATCGCCTGCAGCATTACAGGGGACTCCTTGTCATCCTCACAACTTAACCCATACCCTGTTAACCCCTCCTACCCCAAGGTTGGCAGCATGACATCTGGGTGCCTTACCTGATGCCTTCACTCACATGGAATCTTCCTGTGCCTCTCCTCTGCAAGTGTCCTTGTCCTCTTCTAATCAGGCGCTGCAGCAATCCCGGGGTCTTGTCCCTTTGCTGGCTCACCCTCACACAGGGACTCTATCTCCTGCTAATACAACAGACTTGTCTGCATTGCATTCATCACAGACTGCTTCTCCGCCACCAATGCCAGTCCTGCCACCCGCTACTGCATCCCTTAATACGTGGCACACAACTACATCACCGGTGATAATGCCATCACCGCAGTGGTCTACCGGATCGTCGTGAGGGGAACAGCCACAGCCCACACATAACAACCATGGTTTCAGCGCATCTTTTCCTATATCGCATGTCTCGGCCCATGCGTGGCCTTCGTCGCCTATTCAGATGCTTAATCCCTCTCAGGTCTCACCAGTATTGTCAACTAACCAGACGGGTCTCCAGATGGACCTGTTCCGCCCTCCGGGGCCCACTCCTCTGTCCGCTCCTGCTCCCGTACGTCTTACCAAGCTTCTTCCCACCCGCCAACTCCGCCAATCTCCTCAGACGACAAACCGATTACTTTGGCCGACCTACGCCAAGCGACTGCATCGTTGCTGTCTAGAGCGGATATCTCTCAATTAGCTCGCCAGATGGCTGAAGAATGCAAGCAGGAATTTGAGGTATTCCGAAAGGAGCTAGCAGATCTAAACTCCAAAGTGTCCACTCTTGATAAAACCCAGAAGTCAGCCGTGGCCTTTATTCAAGCCTTGCAATCTACTACTGGCCATCAGTCCACTCAGATATATGCGCCCCAACAGCAACTTGACAACCTGGAAAACAGGAGTCGCCGCAACAACATTAGGATCCGGGGTTTACCCGAAACTGTCCTGCCTGCTGACATTCAATCTGTTCTAACTACAATATTCAACGACCTCCTGGGCGCCCCTCTACCACATTCATAGAGAGAGATGGACAGTGCACATAGGGCATGCGAGCTCCCAGCCTGATCTGAAAACACCCAGGGATGTCATTGTAGGAAAACACATTTCTACCAACTTAATAAATAAGACATCTGAGGAGATCCCGGCAGAAACAAGAAAAAATTCCTGTATGAAGATTCTTCCCATACTATTGCTTCAGGATTCTCCAGACACACGCTAGCCTATAGGGCCGCCTTTAAACCACTATTGCAGGTGCTCAAGGAACGGAACCATTCCTATATAGATGGGGATTACCTTTTTACTCATCGTCCAAAGGGCGACACGACTTTATCACTTCGCTCCCCTGTGATGACATCCCATCCTTTCATCAGGACTCTGAACATTCCAAAATCTTGTTCTACAAACCCTGGCCCAATTCCACTCCTCCGCCAACCGGACCCACATCTAACTACTGCAGGACCATGCCGCCAAGAAGATCGCGCTGGAGACGCTATTGACGGACTTCATCGTACCTTCAACCCAAACTTGAACCCTTGCAGTGGACTTTGCTGGGGTTGTTGTTTATCCTTTTCTGGTTTATGTAATTAACGGCGCTCTATACTTTGTTTGACCACTGATGGCGACATGTTTCTACTGAGTTAGGTTTTTTTTGAGATTTCTTTCTTAATACTTTATACTATGTTATCATTGTTATAAGCTAATGTCGTCCTAGGGTCTCTTTGTGACCATTGCTTTCTTGTATTGTACTGTATCTATTGTGTCGGGTCGGTTTCGACTCCCATCATGCTTAATATAGAGGCCCTACCCCCTCTTTTATTGTTTGCTGCAATGCCTGTGGGCATGGAGCGTAGCGTCTTTTTTATATTCTTATCAGCTCTACGGAGCGCGCAACTATGCGACATTGTGCTTTTATATTCACTTTCTTTTTACCTCCCCATTAGGATTTAGCTCCGATATAGGCTTAATTCATCAGCCTAGGGCTACTGACTTCTACATAGGTCAATACTTTCGTTCAAGCTGCGGGCTGCTTCTGTGCCTGCTTTTGTGGTGCTTCTCCCTCCCATGCCCTTCCCAGTTTCTTAGCCTTTCCCCCTCCCACCCCCCCTTCTCCTTTTTTTTTTTTCTCTTTCTTTCTTTTTTTTGGTGTGTGTGTGTTTGGTTGTTTTTTCATTTCTTTAAATGATGTCTAATTTAACGTTGCCTCTTTAATGCAAGGGCTTAAACGTACCTGAGAAAAGGGCTCAGGTTTTGTACCATTGTCCATAAACGTTAAGGTTTCAGATAGTATTCTTTCAAGAAACCCACTTTAAATTGGTCATGCGGCGTTGCGTAACACATACTATACCAACTGTTTTTTTGCCAACAATTCAGAGTCAAGGTTCCAGAGGAGTGGCTATTGACCTACTTAGATCCCTGGCGCACCATGTCCGGGAATGTCGAGTGGTTCCCTTGGCTCGATAACCTCATTCGTATCCCTGATGATCGAGGGTTATGTTTTCACTTAGCAACGTATATGCCCTAACCAGGGACAAGTTGTTTTTTTTCAGAAGTTGACGGATATTTGGACTTCTATAGTAAAAGGACACGGTCGTGTTTGGTGGGGATCTTTAACTTAACCCTGGACCCCACATCTAGACAATCTTCAGGTAAATCTGCCCTCTCTACAGATATATAAAACAGGTTTGGAAGGCCCTCAACTTGTTCCAGCTCTGCGACGCCTGGCGCCTTCAATATTCACATGGTAAGGACTTTTCTTTCTTCTCGACGCCGCATAATTCCTATAGTCGCATAGACTATATATTGGTCTCCCATGATGCCCTTTCATGGTTGTCCACCACTTCTCGGTTGTGGCAGATCCTTGGTCAGGGACCATGCCAGTCGTTTACTGCGGGCTTTCCTGTTCCTTCGTTCTCGCGACCTTCATGGTCGTGGCGCCTGAGATGGAATCTTTGCTCCTGGATACTGTTTGTGTCTTGCTATACTCAATCCATTGAGCACTGTCCAATAGTATCATTCCATGAAAAATATCTCCATGTGTAAGTGGGAAGCGCTCAAATGCGTGCTCAGAGGCGTCTTAATCAGGCACGTTGCGAGACTGAAAAGGGATAGGGTCTCTAAGTTGCAGGCGGCGCTGCGGAAGAGTGGAGAGCCTTGAAACAAAAATAAACTTGGCTTTGACCCCGGAAGTGTTAGCAGACTTCTTATGCGAGGCTGGAAGTGACGCAGCTTTTAGAATCTCTGGAAAAAGACTCCCTCTTGCGAACAGGTCGTAGTTACTTTTCTGAATACGGCATAAAAACAGAGCGTCCGGGCTGGCTAGTGTGCCGTTACGCCACCCAGGATTAACTAGGTCCCATATCCCCTGCATTAAGTCAGGCTGTAATGGGGGATAGGGCCCTGGTTCACACCCACCTCGGAATTAAAAATACCTTTCACTCTTTTTACTCTGGCTTATAAATATTACCAAACCTCCTCTGGTTTCCCTGAAGGGAATCCCATTACAACCAGTCCTTCACAATACCGAGTCTTCCATTTCTGATTGTGGCTCCTTTCCACTATACAGGAACTCTCTCTGGTTATCAAAAGTTCTACCGACGGGGGGCGCGAAAAAGTCAGGCACCCAGTCGGTTTCCACGAGCAAATTTTACAAGGGTGTTCCAGGATTCCCTTTGCCCCAAATTGTTAGAAGCCTTCAATTTTATTTCTGCAGACAATTTTTTCCAACCCAATCATTCCCTGGCCCACATCTGCGGTTATCCACTAAACCGGGTAAAAAGCCTACAGCCTGCGGCAGTTATAGACCTATTTCCTTACTAAATGTAGACATTAAAATATATGCCAAGTTACTGGCGAACAGGCTGAACCCGCTTCTTCCGAGTCTAATTCACCCGGACCAGGTGGGATTTGTCCGGGGAGGGAGGCCAGCGATAACACTCTTAAGACGCCTGACATAATCCACCGCATCCCGCTCCGGGGGGACCTCCCCTGATGTCTGTCTCAGGATTGCCAAGAAAGGCCTTGATAGGATCCCTTGGCCCTCCTTACTGTCCACCCTCCGGCATCAGGGAATAGGCCTCTCTTCTTTCCATGATTTTGGCACCTCTAGCACTCTCCTTCTGCCGCCAAGATCATGATCAATGGCTCCTTTTCAGAATCCCTTTACTTTCATTAATGGCACGAGACTGGGGCTGCCCGCTTTCGCCTCTCCTATATGTTTTCTGGTTATGGAGAACCTGCTGGCTGCCATTCGCTCAACTCGGACATTAAGTTGATAACATTGTTCTGCTTTGCGGGATGACATTCTGCTTTTATTTACGGGACCCACTGACTTCTATCCGGCTTTGATGTTCGAGGTGGGCGAGCGTTTTGGATACCTGGTCAATTTTATAGAAATTAATGTTTCCAAATCTTGGAAGCCTGGACATGACCTTCCTTTCTAGTGTACTTATCCAATCTGAAATCCTCTACCTCATTCTTGTGGCCCCCGCTGGTATCACTGTACCTAGGTATTAAAATTCCCAGGGACTTAGCTAAACTTTTCTCTCTGAACTTTGAGACACTTCTTCAGAAGATCTCCTTGGATTTAGATAGTTGGGGTAAACGAGAGTTCTCCTGGTTTGGAATGGTTATCATCCTTAAAATGACAATTCTCCCCCGACTACTGTACCTTCTCCAAACCATACCCATTTATATCCCTAACTCGTTCTGGAAGAGAGTCCAACGTATTTTTACCACTTTCATTTAGTCCTCTCACCGACCGAGACTTGCTTACTCTCTGTTAACGAGACATAAAAATGTTGGAGGTTTGGGTTTACCAGACTGCAAGAAATATTATATGGCGGCGGCCTACTCTGGGGTCCTGGACATGGTGTGTCCGGGAGGTGGTAAACTGTGGACTCAGCTAGGGCGGTCTGTCCTTTGTCTTTCGCCTCGCTGCCTTGGATCTGGACTCAATCCCTGGTTGACAGATATCCAACCTCATTTACGACGCGTCATACTCTCACCACGATCCTCACTTACAAATTTTCCTACAATTTACTTGATCGATCTGGGCCATTACTCCCTGTAGTTGACAATCCTGCATTCCCTCCTGGCCTGGGAGCTCCCTCTTTTCTCGGAGCCTCCAAAATAAATCCACTTCGGTTCAATACTTTGGTACGGGGATCTGACATTCTCCCGTTCCGGTCCCTTCTTACGGAGATGACGTCTAATCCCCTTTCTTTCTTTCAATATGCCCCACTACGACACTTTTTTAACTCCTTCAAGCAAACGGGTGATTTTTGGAGACCTCTTTCACCCTTTGAACAGATGTGCCTTCTTAATACACCTCCGCGGCATGTCATTTCTTCCATTTATAGGGAATTATCCTCTACCCACTGGTCCACACTACCATCTTTTTGTAAGGCCTGGGAGGACGAACGGCATGTATCTTTCTCGCTAGCCCAATGGCAACGCTGTTTTACTCTTACCCATAGAGCGGTGATTGCCTCTAGAGCCCAGGAAACATCTTTCAAAATTCTTCTCCAGGTGGTAAAGGGTTCCCTCCCTTGTGCATAAATGTTTCCCCTCTGTGCCAGATACTTGCTGGCGTTGTGGGATGGAAGTGGGCACCATGGTACATATCTGGTGGGAGTGTCAGTCATTGAAAAGTTTTTGGGATGCAATTTTTGACATCATCCATGAGCTTACCAGCTTTTCGATACCCAAGACTCCTGAGGCAGCCTTACTTTTCATGTTTGATTCCACGATTACGGTCTATAAAAAATCGTTACTCCGCCATTTGTTGCAAGCCGCCAAGACCATCATCCCTAGGCATTGGTGATCCTCTGATCCACCTGCTATCTCAGAATGGTATCCCACATCTATCATATGGAGGAGCTCCTGGCCCTTTCTCATGATCAGGTGCAACAGCTCCATAGGACATGGACCCCTTGACTCACCTTCCTAAACTCCCCCGCGTTCCATAACTTCCTACGTTAGAACAAACTGTGATCCCACATTGATTCTCACGTTTGAAGTGTTGATGCTGTAAGTGGCTGTACATGTGGGGGGTTTTTTCTCTTTCTTTTCTCCCTCACCTCTCTCCTCCCCCCCCCTATTTTTTTCCCTTTGTTCCCCCCCCCCCCTCCCCTCATTCTCTGTTAAACTTTAAAAATTATCCTTACCATCGCGGATATATACTCTTGGACTGTTAACATATTGTTATCTCATGTACATTATGGTCCAGTTATACTATCATTCATTTCTGTATACGTTTTTATGCTTGTCACTGGTTGTTTTGTTGTGAATTGGACTTAAACATCAGCATATGTTTCAGGCCGTAGGGCCTCACTTCTTTGTTAATATTGATGTGTATTGTGCATTTTCGGAGACCCCCAAGTCTCCCTGTTTGCATTTGTTTGATTTTTTGTATAATCTGTCACTTTTCAATAAAGCACTTTTTGAATTCGAAAATGTATTTATTTAATAAGAATCTGCACATGGGCATCCACTATAACGATTACAGGAGGTGCCCACTTTAGGATTCACGATAAATAAATGATTTTTGAAAAAAATAAATGAAGTGGGGTTCTCCATTTTCCATAACCAGCCAAGGTAAAACCGACAGCTGCAGCTTGATAATATCAGAATGGGAAAGTCCAATAACACTGGTCCCTCCCACTGGCCTGCTGCCAGAGGTGGACATCACATTAGAGGGTTCGTTTCTGACGGTAACCTGGCTCTTCCCCGTACCCCTGGTGCATTAGGTAATGGGTTAATAGTGACATAGGGTTAGTGTCAGCCTTTGGGTGACAAAAACTGCTGGCTGACACCAAGTCCGAGTGCTAGTAATGGAGAGGTGTCTGTCGGGCAACTCCATTACTAAAAGTGAAATTAAATGGAAAAAAAATTGCACAAAAAAACTGTTTATATTTAAATAAACGCTCCCTGACATCAGCCCTCATTCACCATTTTATTAAAGAAATCAATCCAACGTTGGTCTGATATAATCCAATGAGTCCGACATAGTCCAAAGGGGAAACCTACATAAATATAAGAACATTAAAAAAAAACCTGACAGTACTAAACTCCATCTCCTGTATCCCCTGAAGATCTGGAGGTGCAGAGTATGGAGTTCAACCTGCACAATGATTATGGGGGGCACAGACCACAGCCACAACACAATCTCCCGGGGGATGGTCCTAGGCCTCTCCCTCCTCCCCCCAGGTAATTGTAAGCTGTTCTCTGTACTCTCTCCAACCCCTCCCCACCATTGTGTTATGCATCCTAGTGCCAACATAAAATACAACCCCCCTATCACCCCATAACCTCTCCACCTATTACCCCATAGTCTTCTCACCTCCATCTATCACTACACCTACGGTATCACTCCATAACCTTTTCACCTGCACCTATCACCCCATAACCTCCCAACCTATCGCCACATAACCTCCCAACCTATCGCCACATAACCTCCAAACCTATCACCACATAACCTCCCAACCTATCGCCACATAACCTCCCCACCTATCAGCCCATGTGGAGTATGTACAGAGGTGAGCACAGGTGGGGAAGTGCTGAAAAAAATAGAAGAGTAAGGGTATGTTCACACGGTGTATTGCAGGGCGAACTGTAAATACCACAAGACGCTGGGTGTTTTAGAAGCATGCTCTGTCCAGCGTGTACTTCTAAAGTGCGGGGAGGGAGGGCAGCCCCATTCACTTCTATTATTCACAGCTCATAAACACCGGGAAGAAGTAACATGTCACTTTTTTCTCCTGGTGTACAATATGCGCAAATTGTACGTGGGGGAAGATGGGCATAATTCATAGCTCTCTAAGAGAGCTATGAATTACTGTAATTGTGGGGCGCATTTCAGGCGTATTGTAGCACAGTTACGTGCCGAAAGTCAACCTGTCATGTGAACATACCCTAGTATGTTTGTGTGGTGAATTTTGTAGGGATGAGTCTTGGCCAGGAGAAATCATCATGGTGGTCTGGACAGGATGGAAAAGAAAAGGGAAAAAGAAAAATTCCAGTCATAGAAGACATCTCTGGTGAGTCCCTAGATATAATTGTACTGTAGTCACTTAAATGTCTCCAGAGCCTGTGAACACTCATATCTACCATTGTATAATCGCTGTATGGTGGAAATATTGATTATAGTGTAATGGTTTAGGCACAGTTTAGCGGTATCTCCCAGCTCGTCTAGATGCTGAATAGGCCATCCAACCTCCAGCAAGGCTGGGTGACACCAAAACCCTAATTTAGCTTTCTTCCAGAGCTGTTACACAGGTGGAGTGGGCATGACTTTTTGTGAAGGGAGTGTGGCCCAACACCGAGGAGGCAGGGGCATGCAAACTTGTCAAATCTACCTGATGCCCACTTTCAAAAGTTGGCAAGTATGTTTTTAGCCAGGTCGGAGGGATTCATTTCCAAGATCCAGGAGGTGTTAATCCAGGCCTGCTTTCTTGGAGTAAATACGGTTGTATCGTATAGCCTGGCTGTATATAATAGACTGGTGTGTTTGAGGTGGAAGCTGTCATTGCTAAGGCAGGCAGTTCTGTCTGTTGGTTTGCAGTACATGGAGATGAGTAGCTAGTAGTCATTATATGAAAGAAGACTGTTTCTGTTGCTCTTCTTCTTTCTCATCTTGACTACTGTAAATCCTTGCTTATCGGTCTCACTCTCTGTAAACTCTCCCCTCTCCAATCTGTCCTGAATGCAGCAGCCAGGCTCATCTTTCTTTCCAGCCGCTATACTGATGCCTTTACCCTGTATCAGTCACTGCATTGGTTGCCCATTCAGTATAGGATACAACATAAACTAATCACTCTCACCCATAAAGCTTTCCACAGTGCTGCTTCACCCTACATCTCCTCCCTCCTCTCTGTCTACCACCCGTCCCTTTCTCTCCGCTCTGCTGCTGATATCAGATTACATTTCTCAATCATCCAAACCTCCCATGTCTGTCTTCAAGATTTCATACGTGCTGCACTGGTTCTCTGGAATATGCTATTGCGTACAATCGGGCACACATGTAACCCATACAGTTTAAAGAGGGCCTTGAGAATGCACCTTCAGTGTGGCCTACCACAATCCCTAATTGATAACTGCCCACTCTCTAGCGCACACATTTCTGTCACTCCCTACACATCGGCACTTATCTATATATAGATGTACTGTCTGTGTGGCAGGTTCATCCAATTTTTATGTAAACCACCCCATATTTATGTACCATACCTGGACAATTGTAAACCTAGCACTTCAGCGAATGGGAACATCAATGGATTCAAGATTTGAGCCACAGTACACAAAACTCTTTATGGCAGAACTGAAAGGAGCATAGCTATCAACATGCACCACCAAACCTATGATTTACCTTTGTTATATCGATGATATCCAGATCACCAGGACTGCAGGTGAGGAGGCCCTACTAATGACTTTAGCCTTACTCTCAACCTAAACTCAACTATTAAGGTAGTGAAATCCATTTTCTGGATACCACTATACACATTAAGAACCACTGGCTACTCATCTCCATATACCGCAAACCAACAGACAGAACTGCCTACCTGAGAAACGACAGCTTTCACCCCAAACACACCAGTCCATTATATACAGCCAGGCTATTTGATACAATCTTATTTGCTCCGACAAAGCAGACTTGGACAAGCACCTTTTGGATGTTAGAACTGAATTCCTCCGACTTGGCTACAAACCTAAAGTGACAGACCCCCAAATAAGCAAAGTGGCAGCCAATAACAGAGACAGTCTGCTTACATACAAAGAGACCCAGGATATAGCCAAAGTGCCCTTAGTTGTCATCTACAACCCACAGCTGGAGATTCCACAAAGAATTGCCAAGGAACTCCAACCTGTGTTACATAAGGACCATAGACATAAAGAAATATTCCCAGTTCCCCCTCTCCTTTCTTTTTGGCAACCACCAAATATGCAACATATTGTTAGGAGTGCCCTGAAGGCCCCAAGCGAAAATGGCACCTCACCCTGCTTGCAAAACAGACCTGTGCCCTGTAGGCATAACCACACCACTGACAGTGTACCTGTCCTATGGGCATGGAGTTCACTACAGCTTCACAGGTTGCCACTAGAATCCACTCCTCCATGATTACATCACAGCTGGTGGATGTTGGAGACCCTGTGTTCCTTCACCTTCCATTTGAGGATACCCCACAGATGCTCAATAGGGTTTAGGTCTGGAGACATGCTTGGCCAGTTGAGCACCCTTACCCTAATTTTCCTTAGTAAAACATTGGTCGTCTTGGAGGGGTGTTTGGGATCGTAATTATGTTGGAATATTGCCCTGCAGCCCAGTTTCTGAAGGGAGGGCATCCTGCTCTGCTTCAGTATGTCAGACCAGGATGCAGTACCGACTGTAGTACCGACTGTTGTTCGACTGTAGTTCCTCACAGTCGGTAGCCCCAAACCATGACACTCCCACCACCATGCTTGACTGTAGGCAAGACACACTTGTCTTTGTACTCCTCACCTAGTTGCTGCCACAAATGCTTGATACCATCTCAACCTAATAAGTTTATCTTGGTCTGATCAGACCACAGGACATGGTTCCAGTAATCCATATCCTTAGTCTGCTTGTCTTCAGCAAACTTTGTGGGCTTTCTTCTACATCATCATTTAAAGAGGACTACAATTATGCAGACCAACTTGTTGCAGTGTGTAGCTTATGGTCAGAGTACTGACAGGCTGACCTCCCACTCCTTTGCAGCAATGCTGGCAGCACTCATATGTCTATTTTGAAAAGACAATTTCTGGATATGATGCTGAGCATGTGCACTCAGCTTCTTTGGTCCACCATGGCAAGGTCTGTTCTGAGTGGAACCTGTCTTACTAAACCACTGTATGGTCTTGGCCAGGGCCGTTCCTACGAGCGGGCGAGGCGGGCGATCACCCGAGGGGGGCGCCGTGGCCGCCTGCCTCGCTCGCCCGAAGGATAGCACCTGACTCTGCGTGGCTATTTTTATAACAGCCGGAGAGTCACTCAGCAGCTGCACGCACTCGTTGTGCAGCTGCTGCTACAGGGAGGAGGCAGGACGGATCGTAACCGTCCTGCCTTCTCCCCTGTATCAGCGTCACAGGGGGCGCCCAGCTTTCACCGCGCCCCCTGCGACGCTGGGATCTGCTCGGTCGGCAGCTCTGCCGGCCGAGCAGCTTACACTGCTCTGCAGCTCCCGGACCGGGACGCACGGACCGAGGTGAGTGATTTTTTATTATTTTATAATTAGCTACTATCTGGGTATAGGGACATCTACTGGCTACAGGGGGGCATCTACTGGCTACAAGGGGGGCATAATTGGTTACAGGGGGCATCTACTGGCTACAGAGTGGCATTTGCTAGCTACAAGGGGGCATCTACTGGCTACAAGGGGGCATCTACTGGCTACAGGGGGGCATGTACTGGCTACTGGGGCATCAACTGGAAATAGGGGCATGTACTGGCTACAAGGGGGCATCTACTGGCTACAGGGTATATACTGGCTACAAGGGGGGCATCTACTGGCTACAAGGGGGCATCTACTGGCTACAGGGGGGCATCTACTGGCTACAGGGGTATCTACTGGCTACAGGGGGGCATAAACTGGCTACAGGGGGGCATCTACTGGCTACAGGGGTATCTACTGGCTACAGGGGGGCATCTACTGGCTACAGGGGGGCATCTACTGGCTACAGGGGGGCATCTACTGGCTACAAGGAGGGCATCTACTGGATACAGGAGGGCTTCTGGCTACAGAGGCATCTACTGGCTACAAGGGGGCATCTACTGGCTACAAGGGGGGCATCTACTGGCTATAGGGGCATCACCTGGCCACAGGTACATCTACTGGCTACAGGGGCATTACCTGGCTACAGGGGCATCTACTGCTGATAAAGTGAGGAGTCTAAGATTTTTGTTTTGTAAATTTTACAGTGAGGAGTCTAGGCCGGGAAAAGACGTCATGGCATCTGGGACAGATGGAGAAGAAGAAGAGAAAGAGAACAACTCTTCAGAGTCGTCTCCTGTAAGTGCCTGGATGTAACTTTACTGTAATAATTTATATGTCTTCAGAGCCTGTGTACAGCGGGTATCCACTGTATGAGGGTAATATAGGATGTAATATAATGGTTTGTATTCAGTAATGGTATTGTGTGTTATTTAGTCACTATGTGGTGGTGATATGTGGTCACGGTTTCACAGTATTCGGTCACTATGTGATGGTGATATGTGGTCTTAGTAGGACATTGGTACTATATGCCTGGGATTCTGGTTGGTGTAGCGGTGTTATTTGGTATGACTATTATTTAGTAGTTTTATACGTAGCACATTGGGGTAAAGCTTTTTGTATATTTTAGATTTGGTTGATAGTGATGCACTGTGTTTTATTGTGGTGCATTATGTTATGGGGTGGGAGGAGGGGCGAAATTTCTTCACCTCACCCTGAGTGCAATTTAGCCTAGGAACGGCCCTGGTCTTTGCCACTGTGCTGCAGGTCAGTTTAAGGTTGTTGGCAATCTTCTTATAGCCTAGGCCATTTTATGCAACAATTCTTTTTTTCAGATCCTCCGACAGTTCTCTGCCATGAGGTACCATGTTGAACTTCCAGTGACCAGTGTGAGAGTGATAAAACCAAATTTAAAGGGGTGTTATCGTTTGAGCTGCTCGTGCTGTTCAGCTAATTTTCTCAGATTGAGTTTGAAATCCAGGGGCGTGTCTCTCCTCCCAGGAGGCGTCTCCCCTCACTGAAGAACTGTGACATCATCATTTTGTTTAAAGCAGGGGATGCAGAAGGTTGTCTGGATATAACAGCTGTGTAGCCTCCTGCCTGCTTATGTCTGCAGCCTTGAGGCTCCAAACTCCAGCAAGCACCTGTCATATGTCTTAGTTTACACACAACTGAAAGCCAGCAGCTGTTACTTCTAGTGTTCATCCAAATTGTACTGACAACAGGCAGAGATCTTTACTCAACTACAAATGTCAGCTTCAAGTAAAGATCTCTGCTTGCTGTCAATGACATGTGAGTGAAAACAATGGGGGGAGAAGCAAATCAGCTTTGAGAGAAGGCCCTGCTCAGCTTGTAACTAACTTGGGCTGGTGGTGTTGAGGTAGAGCAGAGGTATTGCTTTTACAATGAAGGGGGTTGGAGTTTTAGTCCCTCACAGGATATATTTTTTCCCCTACTAAATTCTACACATATATAGAAAGACTTAAAATATATATGTTAATCTCTATAATGATATATATACACATACAGGGCTCCCCTATATCATGTCTCATCCCCCAGAATATATGCATTGTATCACGTATGTTGGAAGTGCTTGGTGTGACTGCAAGGATAGGACACTATATAGGGGAGCTTTGTTTGTGTATATGAATAAAATTATAGATGTCTACACATATATTTTCATATCTTTACATATGTGTACAAATTTTAAAGAAAAAAAAAAAACTACTGATGGGGCTTGAACTCCCAACCTCTGTCTTGCAGGGCTAATCACCTAAGCACTGTACTATATAAGCAGCTTATACAGATGCAGTGTTGAATCCTTATGTTATACACTACAGGTGATGACGTCATAAGGAGGCGGGGCTTGCATTCGATCTGAGGAACAGAACGCCTTCTTTTCCAAGTAGCAGCTTAAGGACTGGATCTGTGAGGAGGTTAATCAACCTCTTGGCAAAAGCCCCTTGAACAGCCAGTAATTGCCCAGAACATTGACCCTAAAGCTGGGAGATGTACATAGAGGCAGCAGACCTTGGTTTCACTATCGATTTTAACAGCTCAGAGGGGAGTAAACACAGAGGGCGACATGTATGATCGGGCTTTACGCCTGTTTTTTGGCATATACTGCACCTACCGGCCCAAATCCCACTGTCGGACACGGGGATTCAGTGTTAGGCGCAGCGTTCGCCACTTTCAGCTGCGCCCCGCATGAAGGGGCGGGCAGTGGGCGCGGGGTAGGCGTTCTGGGGCGGGACGCAGTGCGCTTGAAAACTCCGAGGCATGTACGATGGCGAGTCGGCAAAGCGAGGCGCAGTGCAGCGCTCGGCAGCTCCAACAGGCAGACCTAGTTTTTTTTGGTCTAAATGCTCCGGCAGAGGCGAAGTGAAGTAGGATCGGAACGTGCGAGGAAACATACAGAAGATCGCGACAGAAATCTCGGCGCTCCGTGCAGCAGGAGTATGATTCCGAAAAAATAGCCTTTATAAAGGCGGAAAACAGTGTCAGAAAGAGCTGAACCTCAAAAATAAACATAATTAAAAAAAAACCCACTTTCCTAAACTCTAGAACGGCGCAATATCAATATTTATGATATTGTAAATTGGCCGGGAAATACAGTAATTCAAATTCCCTGAAACTATTCCATTGGTCGGCATAAACCGGCACAATCAGAATGGGAAATGGTGACAGTGAACCATTAAAACCTAATGGGAAAGGTTTTTGACCAATTTCAAATCAAGCGGGGGGGGACAGTTCAAAAATACAGTAAAAATGCTGAAAAAAGTGCTGATTGTTTAAGCTACCGGGGACTTGGCTAGCTCAGCCAATCAGAATAGGAGCGACAGAGAACCCATTAAAACCTAGGGGAGAACAATTGACCAATAAAAAAAATAGGACGACAAAGACCCATTCTAGTCTATGGAGAAGTTTAGACCAATCAGAAATCCACGGCAGGAAAATCCAAAATACATTTAAAAAGACAGAAAAAGAGCTGATTGGCTGAGCTACGGGGCTTGGCTATCCCAACCAATCAAGCGCGAGCTACTCTCCCATTATAGTCTATGGAGAGATGGGCGCTCGAATCTCGGCGCTCAGCACCGTGGGGGCCATGAAGATTAATAAAAAATTATTTTTAAGTGTAAAACATTATCAGATAAAGAGCAGAACCCTTCTTTAAAAATTTAAAGCAGTTAAAAAAACCGAACAAAGCGTTTGTCGCCGAGACCGGCGCCTACTACGGAATTGAAATAGAGAGAATTCCCGGGAAATACAGTAATTCAAAATTGTTTAAGCTATTCTCATTGTCGGCATAAACCACCAATCAGAATAGCAGCGACAATGTCCCATTATAACCTATGGAGGAAATTGACCAATCAGAATAGGAGCGACAATGTCCCATTATATCCTATGGAGAAAAGTTGACCAATCATATTCAAGGCGGGACAGTTCAAAATACAGTAAAAATGCAGAAACGAGCTGATTGGTTGAAGCGGCGGGGGCTCATCCAGCTTAGCCAATCAGAGCGCGAGCTACTTTCTCATAGAGTTCTATGGGGAAAAGAAATTAAATCAATTTCAATCAATTAAATCAATATTAAATCAATAAAATCATGTTTATTTCTTTATTTTCGTTCACCCATACTATTGATCCTTGGCTAACGAAAATAAATAAATAAACATGATTTTATTGATTTAAAATTTTTTTTCGCTACCCCCATATTACATTCGTTTTATATACACATCGGGAACAACTTCTATAGTGTTATAATTTGATTTCGGCCATGTACAGTTTTATATCAGATTCCCTTAAAAAACCCCCATAGGAGCGTCCGCTCGCCTCTCTCCCTTTTGGACCAAAAAACCCAGCGCCTCTTTTAACTTAGCCAATCACAGAGGCGCTCAAGAATTTCTTTTCCCCATAGAAACTCTATGAGAAAAGTAGCTCGCCCCTGATTGGCTAAGCTGGATGAGCCCACCCGCCGCTTCAACCACTCAGCTCGTTTCTGCATTTTTACTGTATTTTGAACTGTCCCGCCTTTGAATATGTTTGGTCAATTTTTCTCCATAGGATATAATGGGACATTGTCGCTCCTATTCTGATTGGTCAATTCTCCTCCATGGGTTTTATAATGGGACATTGCGCTCCTATTCTGTTTGGGCGGGTTTATGCCGACCAATGAGAAAGCTTAAACAATTTGAATTACTGTATTTCCCGGCAATTCTCTCTATGGAAATTTCCCCTATGTAGTGCCGGCCCTCGGCGAAAAACGCGTTGTTCGGGGTTTTAACTGCTTTATTTGTAAAGAAGGGTTCGGCTCTTTATCTGATAATGTTTACATTTAATTTAAAAATGACTTTTTATTAATACTTCATGCCGCACAGCGCTGAGTGCCGAGATTTCAGAGCGCCCATCTCTCCATAGACTATAATGGAGAATTTAGCTCGCGCTCTGATTGGCTGGGATATCCAAGCCACCGCTAGCTCAGCCAATCCCCTTTTTTAAATGTCTTTTTACTGTATTTTGAACTGTCCCGCCTTTGATTTTGATTGGCCCAAAACCCTTCTCCATAGGATTTAAGGGGACTTTGTCGCTCCTATCTGATTGGTTAATACTCCTTCATAGTTTAGAATGGGCCACTGTCGCTCCTATCTGATTGGTCCAAACTTCTCCATGGGATATAAATGGGTCTTTGTCGCTCCTATTCTTTATTGGCTGGCTTCTGCCGACCAATGAGAAAAGCTTAAACAATTTGAATTACTGTATTTCCCGCAATTCTCTCTATTGCAATTTTCCCATGTAGCGCCGGTCTCGGCGACAAACGCGTTGTTCGGGTACTTAACTGCTTTATTTGTAAAGAAGGGTTCTGCTCTTTATCTGATAATGTTATACACTTAATACAAATAAAAATTTTTGATTTAAATACTTCATGCTGACAGGGGCTGAGCGCCGAGAATTTCAGAACGCCATCTCATCCATAGACTATAATGGGAGAAGTAGCTCGCGCTCTGATTGGCTGGATAGCCAAGCCCCCGCTAGCTCAGCCAATCAGCTCTTTTCTGTCTTTTTACGTATTTTGAATTATCCCGCCGTGAATTCTGATTGGTCTAAACTTCTCCATAGACTAGAATGGGTGTTTGTCGCTCCTATTCTGATTGGTCAATAATACTCCATAGGCTAGAATGGGTCTCTGTCGCTCCTATTCTGATTGGCTGAGCTAGCCGAGCCCCCGCTAGCTCAGCCAATCACCTCTTTTCAACATTTTTACAGTATTTTGAACTGTCCCGCCGTGGATTCTGATTGGTCTAAACTTCTCCATAGGCTAGAATGGGTCTCTGTCGCTCCTATTCCGATTGGCTGAGCTAGCCAAGTCCCCGATAGCTTAACCAATCAGCTCTTTTCAGCATTTTTACTGTATTTTGAACTATCCCGCCGTGGATTCTGATTGGTCTAAAACTTCCATAAGGTTTTAATGGTTCACTGTCGCTCCTATTCGATTGGCCGGTTTATGCCGACCAATCAAATAGCTTTCTGAATTTGAATTACGGTTTTTCCCGGGAATTTCCAATATCCTAATTCTTGAATTAGGAAAATTGGAAAGTGATTTTGTTTATGTATTTTTTATTTTTTAGATTTCAGCTCTTTTCCTGACAATGTTTTCCGCCTTTATAAAGGCGATTTTTGATTCATACTCCGCACCGACATGTGGAATGATTTCTCAGTGTTCCAGCCTGTCTCGCATCGGAACTGATTTTCGGCGCAGTCCCGCACGGCCTAGCCCCGCACTGCGACCAATGTCCCCGCACTGTGCCCCACACACCCTGGCAAGGCGCAGGGAACTTTTCCCTGCATGTATGAGTGTGCTACCTCCGGCTGCGAATCTTAGGCGCAGCGCCGCACTGCGCTTTGGTCCCCGCACTGTGCCTAACACACTGGCCCGGCGCGGCGGACTTTTCCCCGCATGTATGAGTGCACTACCTCCGACGCCGAATCATAGGTGCAGCCCCGCATTGCGCCTCGGACCCCCCAAAGCGCCTAACACACTGGCGAGGCGCAGCGGACTTGCATGCTATGTATAGCCTCCCGGCCCCGACATAAATCAGGCCAGATTCCGCCGGAAAACTGGCGAAAGGTGGGGCCCCGACCCAGCGGGATTCCCTACATGTGGGCCCAGATTGGGGCAGCAGCCAATCACAGCGCGAGGGCGTGGCCGGGGCTTTCCTGTCTAGGGGCGTATCCCAACAGGCTGAATGAAATGTCAGCCAGCCAAACACAGTGCAGGGGGCGTTTTCTAGGGTGCGAGAATCGACCAGGGAGCGTTCTGACCAGCAACAGCAGAAATAGAAGACAGATTTTCAGAGATGCTCATATCTGCTAACCAAGTGGGCAGAGGTAATGCAACCCCAAATTTCAAAAGTGCTTTTTTTTTAAATGTCCCCATAAGCAGAGACATGATCTTTGTAACGATAAAACCCCTTTAACACACCTGCTCCCCATTCACACCTGAGACCTTGTAACACTAAAGAGTCAAATGTTTATAAAGGGGTAGAAATATTCTTTTGATAAAGAATATGTGATTATAAAATATCACTAATGTTTCAATAGTGAGGTTACAATTTATTAGTATATAAATCTAAATTGATTCATTTAGATACAAAAATGAAATGTTTATTACCAAACTACTAAATTGCAGTAAGACATTGCTGTAGAGCGTATAAAATAGAAAGTACAGCTACGCGTTTCTCCAGCACTCGTGGCCGGCTTCATCAAGCAATGGTAACTATTAAAATTTCGTGGGTATTTATAACAATGGGCTGCATGTGTAGCCGTTCTGTCGGTAATTAAGAAACAGATGAGAAAGAACTAAAAATATGACTCAGAATAACAATCTAATTAACCCCTTACCGCCGGAGCCAGTTTTGGCCTCTCTGACAGAGCCCCATTTTTTAAATCTGTCATGTGTCACTTTATGTGAGAATAACTTTTTGACACTTTAACCTATCCATGTGATTCAGAGATTGTTTTCTCGTGACACATTTTGCTTTAAGATAGTAAGAAATTTTGGTCCAAAAAATGATTGTTTATTTGTGAAAAATATCAAAAAATCGTGAAAAATTTTAAAAATTTACCAATTTTAAACTTCAAAAATTTCTGCATGTAAGACAGATAGTTATTCCACTCAAAATGTTTATAAACTGGCA